>VZTI01004400.1:1089905-1106321 GCA_013397865.1 Struthidea cinerea
GGCCCCGGGGCCGGGGGGGAGCGGGGCCGGGGCCGCCGGAGCCGCCGGACGGGACGGAGGCTCTCGGCGCCCGTCCCCGCCGCGGCTGCTGCCGCTCCACCGCGGGATCCAGGGGGGAGCCTACATAGGTCCGGTGCACCTGCCCGCGCCGCCGCGCAGCCCGGCTGTACCGAAAAGTTGAAACGGAAAAGTGCCGTGTGGGTCCTTCCCCGCCTCGGAGATGCCTGGAACAGCCTCAATCCCCCCTGCATGGGTGCCCCCAGAGCGGGCTTCCCTCTGCCCCCCGGCTGCCGTTCCGCCCGGCCCCGGGGTTGCTGTGCTTTGTCGTCTTGCGCGGTTCCCGCGGCATCAGTACAGCTCCCTCGGCATCACGGGTGCCTTCAGTACAGCACCGCATTTATCGGCTTCTCCTGGAAGCCGAGTAGCAGCTGGGATAATTTCTTTAACTAGCAGAGTTTGTTTTATTTCCCCAGAACGTTTTTCTGACGGATTTCAGGCTTGTACAGGAAGCGGCAGGGGATCCCGGTCAAGCGGCAAGGCCTTTTGCGAGTGGTGTTAGATGCTGGAGTTCGGTAAGTACCTAATGTGACGCTTGTGTGGAAGGTTTAAGGAGAGGACAGACCAGAAACCAGAGCAGGCTGATGCAGAAAATCCAAGGTAACAAAGTGAAAAACCGTCCTCTCCTTGGTGTCGTGCCAGTCCTCAGCGAGGAGATGCAAACTTTGAACCCCCAGCAGACTTCTGGGACTGGTTGCTGTGGGGACAAACTGTCTGCTGCTCCTCAGACCTGGACTGCCGAGGTGTCCCCTCAGATGAAGATGCAGTGGCGGGTACCACCCATCAGACAGCAGTGCCCTGCACCCGCTGTCTTCACCCCAGACACAGTGCCTCAGCTGGCTGAGATCTGTATCCACAGGCAGTCTTCTGGGAAAGGTCAGTTTTCAAGGTACAGGTGACAAGAATGTAGAGGGGGGGAAAAATATTTTCTTTCCTATATGTATAATATAGGTAAGCAAAGAATTCCACTTTTTCTAATCATAGAATAGTTTGGGTCAGAAGGGACCTTTAAAGATCATCCAGTCCAACCTACCTGCAAGGTTCAGGAGCAGCGTCATCTAGATCAGGTTGCTCATCCAAACCGACCTTGAATATTTCCATGGATGGGGCATCTACTACATCTCTTGACAACATGTTGCAGGGTTTCACAACCCTCATTGTAAAATACTTTCTTCCTTTCATCTAGTCTGAATGACCTAATTGATGTTTCATCCATATGCAGGTCTGCTCTCATGTTGCTTGTGGTGCAGACTTAGTAAAAATGCAGTGCCTGAGCACTAATCTACTGGGGAAAAAGAGGAGAGGAACAGGAGTACCAGAGAGTACTTGAGCCTTCTCCTCTCTCACCCTGGACAGCGGGTGAGCAGGGTGGCCCCAGCTCGATGATCAGTCTCCATGGTTGCGTTCTTGTGGCTTCCAAGCTTTCCCAGCTCTTCAGAGCTGTCTCTCTAGAGTGCCCTACCACCTGAACTCATGATCAGTATTAAGTCTTTGGCTTGACTGCTTTTGTCTTGGTTTTAGCAGG
This sequence comes from Struthidea cinerea, assembly GCA_013397865.1. Lineage (NCBI taxonomy): Eukaryota > Metazoa > Chordata > Aves > Passeriformes > Corcoracidae > Struthidea > Struthidea cinerea. Next base: position 1,091,488 of record VZTI01004400.1, read on the forward strand.
GAAACTGCATTTTGACAAATGGACCCACATAACAAACTTCTATCTCTCTGTTGCCCATGTTGTTCAAGCCTAGGGGAAACCCAGACCCCAACCCTCCTGTCCTGTGCATAAAGATGGAAGAGCCCAGCTCACAGGAACACTCTTGTTCCAGCAAAATAGAACCAGTCAGTGTTGTTGATTGGTCTGTTATATCTTTCCAGACAGAGCCTTGGTTATAAAAATAGATGCAATAATCCACATGGACAGTTGCACTTGTAAATGGCATTCAAAAAGCAAAAACGGAATTCATAGTTTGACACAGACATATCCCCAATCTATCAGGATGTGACACACTGGCAGTGTGTCTGTGCCAAACTGTGAATGTCATTATTTACTTTTCCTCCGAATCCTATTTACAATTGCAACCTTCGCTGTATATTAGTGTATATATTTTATATTGGACGTTTTCTGAGTGGCTTTGGTATTGTCTGCACTTACTATATTCACAGGATTGAACGCAAGTTAGACCACTTGGGCCACAATAAATCTTCAGGGACTACAGACTGTGCTTATGTTAGGAGGATTTGCCAGCATTACCGTACCAGCAAAATCCTATCTGGCAGAGGCAAGGCCTATGTTTGGAAAGAGAAATCAAAGGCCATCACCACTGAATAGCTCTCCACTAGCTGGAACAATGGTGCTTCTGCTGCCAGGCCATTGACAGGGAGTGATTTACCCAGAAGACAGTTGGGGGGTGGGGGGGGTGGAGCCCAGAAAGTGCTGGATAATGGTGAGACTGTCATGGGACTGCTATTGTTCATTGCTCTTCCTGGTGAACTCAATGCCGCAGAGGAGACCAGGGTGCTAGGAGGTGTCTTGGTGCATGAAGATACATCAGAGATCATTGATCAGACATGAACTGGCTTTGAATAAGAAATGGTGTCACCCCATGGTATTCAGGTCGCTCTAACAAATCTCTTCCTGAGCTTGTTTGACTGGGGCTGGGGCCCCAAGCTAGCATATGTCCAGCTTGGAATCTGGACTCCTTTGCACCTGTCTGCTTTGGTACGTCCAAAGACGATGGTTCAGATGCTTTATGGGAGCTTATTCCATGTACAGCTGAATGACCAAGCCTACAGAGAGAGTATTTGTGCTGTGTTCTCTTCACTCCCTGGATTTTACATTTTGTTAAAAGTAATTACACTTGCCAGGCAAGAATTGTTTTTCATAATCTCATGCTGCTGACTGTTTATACTTATACCAGCTATGTGCAGATCATTTTTATACAAGTTAGGCTTACTGAACAACCGCCAGATAGTTCTGCTTTCCTTCTTGAATTTTAATTGCTTGCTTGCCCAGCATCTATTTTTAAAATGGAACTGTAAATGGAACAGTAAGTTCCATCACTCGCCATAGATGCCGTGGGTCAGTGCTCTCCTTACTCCTCCTTTGCTCCTTCCTGCAGGGAATGTGGAGGAATTATTAAGGAAACTCCCCAGTCTGACCATTCATGAGACTCACTGGTAGTCTGTAACACCAGAGACTTTAACTGCTTCACCCACTTACTAAAATTTTCCTAAATGCTGTTTCAAAGCAGGCATCTTTGAAATATCAGTCTTCTTTCTCCCAAACTCCAACTTGAAAATGTGTGTTCATTCAAAAGGCTGATTTGAACACTGAACTTAGTCTCACGCATACCTTCATTTTCAAGACCACATGCCATGAATTTCTCACATAACCCCATTTCATTTCTGGAAAATAATTATAGATTTTAGTCTTCACCTCTCTTCTCATGGTCAGCATTATGTCAAGTACCTACATACTCAGAACATCCATTTTATCTCTGCTGTTGCAGCATTTTGAATGTAACCAGTCGCTCATATGTGTCCTTTTGCTCTTTTTTTGATATATCCCATTATTTTTAGACTATTGGGAAGGAAGGTGATCGTGTGCAGGAAACTACCAGAGAGCTGGAAGCCAATGTAATTTTCTTTTTGATCCTTTAACTAACACACACTTTTGAAAAAAGAGACAGACATTCTTAATATTCTCATAAACACAAGCATTTCCTCATGAAGCAACACTGGTTGTTTCTTATTCCTTCCATACTGGTTTCATAAACTCTGAAAGTACAAAGTGATTGAAATACACTGTCTCCAGATTGCCAGAGCTAGCAATTTCAAACAATTTCAAATTAACGTCTTTTCTTTGAATAGTGTTTCAGAACTATGCTATTTCAGGGCGGGAAAGAAGGCATATGAGATGTTTGGATAACATTCTTGTTAAACTGCAAGCTGTCCTCACTCTGGATTTAGCCCCCAATTTAATCAGCTGATCATAATAAATACAAAAGAAGTGAAATCACAGCTCAAAAAGCATCTTCATGACCAGGGATTTTGTTTTGGTTTGGATTTTTGGGTTTTTTGTTGGCTCTCTTTTTTTGTTTTTTTAATTTTCCATGTTGCGCTTAGCTGGTATTGGGTACCTCTCTAAAATTACATACTTCCAAGGATTGTGTTTATTAACCTCAGCTAAGTGTGTTACATAGCAACAAAAATTTCATTGTCTGAGCTACTTTTGCTTATATTTCCTACTCCTTAGAGGGCTGCAGGTTGGTAAGGTTGATGTTTCCTTGAAGGCTTCTGAATGCTGCGGAGAGAAAAAGAGAACTTTGGCTGCTGTGCTGCTGCTGCTTGCATGCAGGGACCTCTGCTTGCTTGCTTGCTAAGCAAGAAGCCTGTCTGGGAGCCTTGGGGGAAAGAAGGCTGAAACTGCTGCTCGCTGGTGCCTGGAGCAGCAGTAGAGCTGAGGTCTCTGATAGCATCACTCTGGAAGTGACAGTGACCTTGTAATTGAAATTCAGTCACTTTTGTCTTCACTTCCCCACCAAGGGGAAATTTTACTTCAGTGGGGGTAAGACATGGTATCTAGCACAGAAAGTGTAGGTGGGTGCCTGGAGCACAGAAGCACCTTTACAAGCCACCAGAGAAAGGGAGATGAAAAAGAAAAACAAAGTGTCAAATGCAGAGAGCTCAAAAGAAGAATGAGTGCTTATAAAAAAATACTTCTTGCATCCTTCTCTGGCTTCTTTGTGCTCCAGCTCTGTTTCTACCAATTCCGCTGACCTGCCTTACATAGAAGTCCATATGAACCTGTGAATTGCAGCAAAATGCAAAGAGAAACTTCTAATTCACTCATATAGATGGGAGAAAAAGAAAAAAAATGTTTAGAAATCTAAAGTCTATCTTCCCAATGGAAGTAAGCAGAAACAAATTTATAAGAAAATATTTATAACAACACATTATGAGTTATCAAGTATGTTTTTTCATATTACTCATTTATCGTAAGAAATCATATAGCCAGCTAAAAAAACTTGATTTCCTTAAGTATTAAAAGAGGATGCTAAAACAACGGGCAGAGCAGAACCCTTACAAGTCATTATTGCTTATAAAAAATCCATAAATAACTGCATCGTGTCAGTGAATTTTTAACTCGGTTCATTCCACATGGTCCATCTTTCCTCAGACAAGTCAGTTGCTAAAAACAAGCAGTAAATCACCCCCGTTCTTTTATTTTAATACTGAAAAGAATATTTGTTTTTATAACCAAATTGATTTAAGACTTAGCGTGGCCACAAAACATTCTAAACAGATGTCTAACTTGAAAGACACTAATATGCTTTCTTTCCACATAGTTACAGAAATTTGGGGTGCATGCAACCTGAAACCTAGACTTTTAAGCCCAAAGGAAAACGCATTTAGAATATATATATATTATTTTAAGTACATATTTTAAATAATGTACTCCAGTGAATAGAAAACATGCTTGCTGCGCAGCTCTGTCACTGAATTAAAAGCCATGCCATCAGAAAAGTTGTTACAAAACATTGGATTTAGGTACAGAGGAAGTATCACTGTATTAGTACAGTGGATTTTTGTTTATAGCTGTAGAAGGCTCAGAGCTGAGCAAATTTTTATTGACACATTTATAAAGAATGTGATGTGTTGCACAGCCCATGAGCTTCCATGATTGTGCGTAGCACTTCCGCTGGTAAGTATCCAAAATGTTTCATCCTGAGAGATGCAATAGCAGAGGAGCACCAAATGTTTCTTCCTTTGACCTTGGGCTCTGAGTTATGACAGTATGGTAACCATATTCTCTTCAGAAAATTGCCTTCTGCCTTCCTCTCTCTGGTGCATTGACTGATAAAGTGGGAATTGCACATTCATCAGACTGTTCTGGAGCTTTTCCAGTAGAGGATTAGGATTGCTAAAGAGGCTAAGCTCAAATCAAAGGGGTCAAAACCAACCACATTGAAAATGGGAATCATCCTGATCTTTTTCTGAGTCCTGTATAAGATAGAGGGTATTTCTTCTATGAGGTAAAACTCACAGATCTGATGTGAAGCTACACCTGTTCATCTCATCCTTGCACACATCTCACTTGGACAGTGCAGGCATCAGGAGCGATTGTGGCTGGCAAGAACCGATCCCGCAGTGCTCCACCACTGATTCTCTGCCTCTGCCTAACCTGCTCCTTCTCTACAGCCCTCAACAAGAGGCTACCTGAGACGTGCAAATGAGGCTGTTTCCTAAAGGAGCCTCTGTCATATGAAGATGAGTGAGATGGCAACAAGTGCCAGGCTGTGATGTGGATGAGCAAAAAGGTGGTGCTGGTCAGGGATGTCCTTAGCTCCGTTCTTTTGTGGAGAGCTTCCTGAAGTACTTGGAGCAGCCTTAAACTGCCCCCTCCCAAAGAGTTGCTGCCCATAAACTGAGGATAGGGCAGAGTTGACCAAAGCTGTGGAAGACAGAGATGTAGAGCAATTGTTTACTCATGCTCTGGATGTCCTTATGAATGTCAGAACAGCACTTGCAAATTGCGTATGCTTGTGTACATGCATATGGTGAGGAAGGGGAAGGTAGAAGTGGGCACATTTTTGTATTTTCATTGAATTTGAAATGTTGACTACTGTAAACTGTAGTTGGATGTCCAGTTTGAGCATCTGGACATACCAGGTTCCTCATGGAGGATTTTAAGGAATAGAGGGATTGTACAGCTGAATGAGAGCTCCGCGCAATCAACAGCTTCTTGCCTATCCTACCACAAAGTATACATCTTGGTGGGGAGTACCATACAGTCTCTCGTTTTCCCCCAGAAAATAGTTTGGCTGTAGGTATTTCATGGGCATGACTTTGTTCCTAAAGTATAAGTGCTACCAAGAGTGCAGATATTATGCACTGTGCTAACAGTGAAAGTTCCAATTAAGGAAAAGGGTGAATTTGAGATAATATGACATACAAAAAGAAGTTACTGGAGTAGACTGCATTCCTCAGGGCTGTTGTAAGAAGACGGCAATCCAATTTTTAGATCTAAAAGCACTTTGCTCCCTCAAGAAGGGAAGAATTGAGACAGGTGTTTGTCAATTCTTGTCTTTCTTGGGGTTTGTTTTTCTATCTCTTTCTCTGTCTCATTACTATTATTATTACTATAATCATCATTAGTGTTATTATTTTGTCTGGTTTTTTGTTTCAATTATCAAACTGTTCTTATCTCAATTCACAAGTTTTATGCTTTTTTCTGATTCCCCTGGGGGCAAGGAGTGAGTGAGAAGCTGTGTGGTACTTAGATTCCAGCTGGGGTTACACCACAACAACCTGGTAGGGGTTTAAACACTTACATGCTGATAGAAATTGGGTTTGGGAATACTGTAGTTTAGAAGATAGGAAGCAAATAGGAAGGCCAACAGGTATTTAAGGCTGAACATGAGGTAATCAGACATCTTGACCCTACCTCCTCTTGGAATTTCTATCTGAACACTGCTGGAACCCAGGAGCTGGTAGCTATATGTGTGCTTTTCTATATATTTTATGTCTTTCTTTCTCTTTCTTACTCTTCTAATTCCCTCTTCTTGGAATTATTGAGTAACTTAAAATCGAATGGGCTTAGAGTCTGTTAATTTGAATAGGCCAAGTTAATTCTTTAAGAGGTAATGTACCTTAATGGAATGTTGCACTAAACTTTTTGCCAAAGTTTCTCTGATTTTCTAAAGTCGTCAGCAAACTCCTTTTTGTTGTTTTGATCTCTTGAGACTATCTTGTTGGTATTTCCCCCATGCATGTAACTCAGAGTACTTGAACCACCATAAGCCCTGTCAAAAACGTCATCAAGCCAGTCATTTGGAGCCTTGCACCTGTCCTCATGGGGTTTGGCTGTTCACCTTTGCTATATGCCATGCTACTTCTGTAGCAACTGGCATTTTTAACAGCCATACCCCATTCAACCATCTAAAGTCCCTCTTCTGCCAGGTCATCTGGCAAAGTTAAATACTTCCACCTTCCTCTGCTGTCATCCTTGGCCTTTCACTCTCTGTCACCGCCTTTACCTTTTCCTTACTTCAGAGAAACCTTTGGAAAATCCTGCAATTTGTCCCAGAGGCCTCCCTTTCCTCATTCAAACCAGAAGTTTGGTCTTTCTTTATGTCAGCAGGTCAGTACATTTCAGGAACAGGCACAGAGCTTGTGTTTGGCAGTATAAGGCTCCATGGAAAAAATACAGCCAAAGTGTTGTTTCACTGTGCCTTTGCCATCTTCTTCGCTGTGACTTACAGGAGACTTGAGACACTGATTGATAACTTTACTATCAAAAAATGCTCTGAAACTATACATACTGAAAACTCAGAAACTTTTTCTGAAGTGATTTCCTTTGTGATCCAATATGTATGTCGTAGGAAACAAATCCTTAGCTATGCAGTGCTCTGCTCTTGAGTGTTTCTGTGATGGGGTTCATGGTGTGTTGGGAAAGCCAGGTACATGAAAGCCAGGTACATAGTCCTGCAGGAGAATAAATGGCCAGGTTAGAAAGCTGATGCAGTGCTACAGGGACTGATTTGATTGACTCTGGGGAGTGAAGGGGGAATAATGTGGTTTTTCCCTTTAGATATTAAATACTTCTGGATTTTATGGTTAATTATAAAACACACTTAATACAATTAATTATGAAATTGCCTTAATTTCTTGGTGGATACTTTAGATATTGGAGACAAATTTTGGCATCTTCTGTAAAAACAGGATACGTAGTACTAGCAGGTCTCATGCTGAGTATCCTGAAATTATCTCACATCCAAAGAAGTGTTACAGTTTTGATGTGACAGGTCAGCTGAACTGGGTGGCACTAGGCCTTTACACTTGTTTCTCCAGCTCTGGCCACTCTGGTTTTGTCCCTTGCTTTCCCAGATACTCGCCACTTGAGCTGGGGTGGATTGCTATCTTTTTTCTTAGCTTACAAGAGGCAGAACTTTTACTCTCCAGAAATAAAGGAGACAAACCAGAATAAAACTAGACTGAGACGGCATACATAGAAGAATGTGCAAGTGTTCACATTCAGTCATTTTCACTAGGGTGTTAATTCTGATATTCCAGTAATAAAACAGAGTGAAGTAAGGAGCATATAATCTTTTCCTTAGGGAATCCTAAGGAAATTCTTCTGGCACATTGGAGCTTTGAGATCAGCATACCAACCCCAGGCAGAGAGCAGTTTTTACTGTCTTCTCTGAAATGTTGCTGACAGGACAAGTGTTCTCAGGGGAAGGAAGCTGACTGATGTTGGAGCAGGAGGAGAGTGTGCCATCTCCCATTTCTGCAAAGTCTTGTCAGGCATCAGCTATCTGGTGCACTCTTTCAGGAGAAAGCATCAATCTTGTTTCTTGGCACTTGTCGTCTGTCATCAACATCTCTTCTGTTGGCCATGCCTAAAAGTGTGGATTTGAATGAGTGCACCATGCCAACAATCCTGTCCAATTTCAGAGCTGGGAGACATGACAGGAGTCTTGCCAAGAGTGCTGCTTGCCTCAAGTGGTGTTGTTGGCCACTTTTAAATCCTTGATCTTCATTTCATGCTGTAATGTCACATCTGCAGACTTAAACAAGCATTACAGTGTCAATACCACCAAGGATAGTGGCCTATGCATCTGTACAGGACCGTCTGCACCATCACTTCACCCCAGGGGCAGGCATCTGTTGTGTGTGATGACCAGGATCAGCTGATAAATGTCAGAAGGATTTGCCAGTGTGTGCCTGTTCAGTCCTGGATTGTGCAACTTGGCTGTACCACAACCTTACAGTGGCACGGTACCATTGGTTCACTCTGACCCCAGGAGCAGATAAATGCTTCACATTTGTCCCTCCACCCCTCCCATTCTTCCCATGAAGCAACAGGTACTGCCATGCCTTGAAGCAAGAGGCATCTGCAGAACAACAGGCCTTTACAAATGGCTAGCCGGTCCTTGACTACACTCCTGTGATTGCCCCTATGGATGGAGTCCCTCTGAGGCAAGAGATCACCTTGGGCAGCAGTTGGACTCGGGGCTGGATTTTTAGTCAGGGGCGTAATCAGACAAGAGGTTCTATCTGGCTCCCTCTGTCTTTCATAGGAGTTGGAGGCCTACATCAGGACTATTGCCAGAGTCACTGTGGTGTGGGAAGCTCATCTACCATTCACCAAGATTCTGATAGTTTCCTAGCACTGTCTTTCCTCAAGAATTCTCTTTAAATCTCCTCTGTGTGCCACTTTTTGCAATCGGAAAGCCTCTGCTAGCTTTCGAGTGTCCAGATGTGCAGATTAATTTTCTTGGTTTGGGAGTAAGAGGTTCAAGACATCTTAAGCATTTTAGTATGCCTGCCTGGAAATTGAATCCACTTGCTTCTACAATTAACCATTGCTTGGCAAAAAGGCATATATATAAATTGATTGGTGATGCAGAACATAATGCTATGGTAACAGATTTATACTAATGGTGAGAAGTATATAATAATGCTGTTTTTGCAAACTTCTTGTTAGTTTTGAACTTTCAGAACTTTTGCTTATGTTGTTCTTCACTTGTGCTCTTGAGAGGCTCATACTGTATGTTTAAGGACAGAAAGTCACATGCAAACTCTGGTTTTGTTTCAGGTTCTTAGTGAAAGAAGCTAATATTAGAAAAAAGTCATGGTAAGTAGTTATAATATTGTCACAGCAACTTGTGCTTTTCATGTGTTCTAAGCAATTGAACCAAGAGAAATATATTTCTGACTAATGGGTAAAATGAGAGGGTGCATCCCATTTCCCTCTTCCTCTCCTGCTCCAGCATGATCTGCTAATGTTATTCACATTCTTGTAACTTTTAAGGACAGATATAGTTAGTGAGGGATAGCGAACAATGTTTACTTAAACCATTCTTCTAGTTGTAATGCTATTCTGTGGAACCCTTGGGGGAAACATGCTCCTAGAAATTTCAGTTCAGTAATTTGTGCAATTCTATTTGAGATCTCTATTTTTTGACCAATAATTATTTATAATTAATTTATGTTCTGTCATGTCTCCAGTTATTTGAATAGGAAATATGCCATCTGATGGTTTGTAGTCATTCTCAGATACAGCTGAATTGAACTAAAATGTGAAATACTACTTATGCTGTTGTGCCTGAATTGCATTTTCTTGCTTTCTTTCCTATTTTCCGTTGATCATTGGAATCTAGAATTGCTTAAACCTTCTTCTGCCTACTCTTTTACAAAAGGGGTGTTGTGATATAAGCAAACCAACTTAGCAGCCAGGAGGTTTCAGAAGGGATAGTCCTCCTCAGCTATGCATTCCTGCACCTTACCTTTGTCCATACGTATAGCATGGATTTCATAAGTTGCCTTGAAAGGTTTAAATTTGGAAAGTAACTCTTGAGGGAAAGGTGGTAGAAAATCAGTGGTTTTCCCCCTCTCCCCTATATTTGAGAGTACTACTTCCCTTTAAGATTCAGGAAAATAATTTCAGGTAGGAGTTTACCTAATAGTAGGGTTTGTTCAATCATTAGATGACTGAAGTTTTCAACCGAATGTAATTAAAGCACACGGTTTTTGTAGGGTCATGTGCAGCTCTTTATGCTCTGCAAGAGCTTCAGTTGTGATGACTGCTGTGGAGTGTATGTGTTCTTTCGGTGCTTATGCAAGTGACCAGAAATGTGCAGTAAAATGGGGTGTTCTCTGAAATGCCGCTGCGGCTGTAGACTTGTAGCCAGCTGCTGTCTACTAACAAGCACTAACGTGAGGTTTTTAGTGTGACGTGCTCAGTAAAAATGCTTTTGTATTCGTGAAAAGAACTGAAATGAAATCCAGCAGGAAATTTGTAGGACTTAGATTTGTATTCCAATCTTGAAAGTGGTATCACATAGGATGCTGGTGAGAAACCTGTGTCTCCTCATATGTGGTAAAATGCTAAGCATGGTTTAGAATGGTAACTTTCCTTTCAGCTTGCTTTTGCTTGTGGGGAGAAGACCCCAAATGGATGTTGAATACATCTAAGTTTGGCTAAGAAAAATAGAGAAGGCACAAATCGTTTAGGTTAGTGGTTTCGGTAAGTCTCCTCTTGAGGTTGTGCTGCAGGCAGGTTGCTGGTGCCATGGGTGGCAGTGCTGTACCACAGCACGGTACTTGATGTCAGGTATGTTCGTATGGCAGACTAAGCTGGGCGTGTGGAAATGTCTCCTATTCCCAGAGTGTATGCCCTGTTTTGAGATGAGCAGCTACTGGTGAATATGAAGAAGGAAAAGTAGTCAGTTACCCTAGCTTTGTGATGATTTTTTGTTTTGGTTTGGGATTTGGGTTTTTTGGTTTTGTTTTTTTGTTTTGGGGTTTTTTGGTTTTTTTAGCCTTCTGCAATCCTATGAAAACTGGATGAGGAAAAATTTTGAATTTTTTGTGGGGTTTGCTGCAAGTTACATGAGGTGTTTTGCCTTTTTTCTCACAATTTGTTCTTAAAGCTCTCCTTTGAAAAACACGATGCGTAGATTTTGCAAGATAAACTGGATACACTGTGTGACCTCACTGCTGACGGAGTAGAGGGGAGAAATTGAAGAGTTCTCTAGACAGAAAAGTTTGGGCATGTCTTTTAAGGAGCGACTCTAGCTTTTGTTATCTAGTGTTAGTCTGACTCTTCTGGTAATGGCTTCTGAACACTGGGTACTGTAAAGGAGAGAAAGGTTGGAGCTGTGTGTGTGATGGGGTAGCAGATGGCTTAGCAGGTACAGGAAGCTCATGTGTTTGGCCAAAGTCATTGGGCTGGCTCTTGCCTGCAGGGAACTAACTGACTGGGAAGTTCTTGGAAGTACGAACACCACATTTCTTGAGGAAACAGTTGTAGCATGGCTTCAGGGGTTATAGGGATGCCGTAAGTGTCACTGAGGATCCTGTTTGCTTCTTGATGCTGTTTTTCAAAAGGTTGATCTCCTCTTTCTCGTCCTTAGCTGGTGCTTCGTAAGTGAATCTCCCTATTCATCATGATGTTGTCCAGCTCAGCACGCAAAACGAAACTTAGTAAACTTCAGCTTAGTTTACCTGGCCTACTTCAAATGTCCTATTTGGTGTGGACTTAACTTGTTTTGGAGGAAAAGGTAGGTGTTTGTTATAGCTGTCAAACTTACCTTGTTTTGGAGGAATATCACATTATGTTCTGTTAAGAAGAGTCATTATGGTGATCAAAGTTCCATGGACATCGTGTAGAGTCAGAAGGTGAAAATGAGTAGAGAAGATGGCGAGAAGGCCTCTATTCATCACAGACAACCAGTCTGAGTCATTTAAAATTGATTGAATGACAAGGGTGTTTATGCTGTATACTGAACTTGCACTTTTTGATTTGGGGAAATAATTTCAGGTAGGAGTTTACCTAATAGTAGGGTTTGTGACGGAATGTAATGGAACTCCAGTAGAAGAACTCCAGTCTCCTAAGCAACTTTTTACCCACTACTGAAAGTAGAATCTGGTCCCCCTTCTACACATCTACCAATTGTTCCTCTGCAAGTACTCCAGCTAGGAAAGGGAGGTACTCCTTGTCTCCTTTCCTTCCAGTATTAGTTGACTATGGAAAGGAAACTAGCCATGTCATCTTTCCTGTGCATTCCTTTTTCTGGGAAATCATAATCGGTGATGGGGAGACAGATGGTGTTGGCACATAACTACCAAAGCCTCAAAGACAGAAGTAGGAATACTCTACAGATCTGAAAAGAGCAATCCATGATTGTGTCGATTCATGTGTCGTGCTTGTTTTTCTCAGCTGTGAATATCAGTGAGGAGACGGCTTCATTTCACACTCGAACCTCCTCTGCTGCAGATGGAAGCATGCAGCCGCCTCCTAAAGCCCTGCTCCATAGCATGCATTACTTCTGCCTGCAGAGAGTACCTGCTGTTCTTACAATTCATCGTCCATCTTATTCTCTGGGTGGGCAGGGAAGAGAAGGATTAAAGCAGTGAAAGCCTGGAGAAGAGTAAGGGAGAATGGGCTGGGAAGGAAGTGATCAAACCTGTTTGGAGGACAAGCGAGTAGAGCTGTTTCCTTTAAGGCCATCTTCAATCACTACATCTGCTGTGGAAGGGCCCATCCACTCTGTACAGGTGAGGTGCAGGTTTTAATGAGATTATCCTCTCTAGGTCAAATCCCTGCACTGAGACACTGCCAGCTGTATGCAGACCATGGGCGGATGACAGACTGACAGTGAAGTTTCAGAAATTCCTTTTTCATCCTGTTTAAGTGCTTCAATAACTTATTAAAAGCTTTCCCATTATTGTTTTCTGCAAAACAAGTCCCTTTATCCTGGTCCTTTATTCAGTAAAGACTAGTAATTAGTAATCACCATTCCATTCTAACATATAGGATTTAAGTTCCTTCTAGAAAAGAGAGAAAACCAGAAAAAAGCCAGTCTCTTTCCATCTTTTTCCAGACATCATTATTTCTAAATCTCTCATCATTCTTGCTGTCCTATTCAGGTTCACTTGGGGGAGTCTTGTGTTTAAAACTGGGCCTTGCTTCTATTCACTAGTAGCCTCTTACCTGAAACCAGCACTCCCACATGGCCTGACCAAGATAGGCTGATGCTTGTCCAGCATGGCTCAGTTCTTCAGTGGAAAGGTAGGTAAGATGTGAGCAATAAAGCAGTTTTCTTATGTTTCCCTGGAGAAAATGTGGGCTGGGGAACATGAAGGTTCCAAAAACCTAATCAATACAGAAATTAAGTGCTCATATCTATCTTTTATAAAGCCTTATGAAGTTCTCCAATGGATGCTTTGCAGACTTCTAAAACATCTGTTTTTGCTACATTCAAATCTTTGGAGAAGAGACAAAGTACATGTTTGTCCCAAACCAGAACTCAACTTTGTATGTCATTTCTCTTTCTTCAAAGGTTATAGAGAGCTTTTCAGAATAACCTGTGATTTTTTTCTTTCCATAAAAAGACTCTTCGAGGTAAGATATGACACCTTCTTTAGAATTAGACAGCCCCAAGCTGCTCATTGCTTTGTGTTAATTTCTGTTTATTCCTTATATTAGGGGCTAATACACCAAAGAGTGGCAAGATTAATTAAAACCGCCTGGCAAAGCTGTTTAGGGAAGGGGACTTGCACTAGAATACCCTTAGCCATGTTTGAATGAAGATCTTTGCAGATTGTGTCAGTGGTGGCTGTCATGGTCAGGAAATTTTCTTGCCTTAACAGTGCCAGACTTGTGCAATAGCATTCCCCATAGCTTTAAGGATGACATGTCTCAGCAGGAAGAAAAAATGAAGCAATGGTGATTTCTGGTGGTGCTCTGCAGCAATTTGGAAGCTTTCCACCTTCGAGGCTTCATTTCCCAGTATGGAGAAAGACTGTGGCTGGAACTGGTACTTCTCAATGATGCCTCTGGTAATCTTACCTTTACTAATGATGTTGGGAGGGGGAAGAAGGAGAGGCAGATATTCACTGTGCATTGCAAAACATAGATAGACCTGTAAGACTTATACTACCTTCTTATCCCCTGTTTTCAAAATGTAGCTACAGCATGAGATCTGCCTCTGAGCAGATTGCAGAGACACACATTAACCAGCTGTTGAAACCTGCAGACTGCTAGCAGCATCTCGAGGTGTGTCTTGCTCCTCAACTGACCTCTATGTTCTGGTGTTTTTTCTCTATGGCATGTGCCATCTTTCCTAAACTCCTCACAAAAGCTTGTGCCATGTAGGAACTGAAGTGTTCTGTAGAGAAGAGTTCTTTCCCCTTCCAGTAGCTGACTTGTTTCTTGTGATCATCTGTGGAGTAAGGACAGACAGCTCAGATCTTTGCCTAGGAAAAGGAGCGGACTGTTCCTCTGCTAGTCCCAGGAAGGTCTCCTCCCACTGCAGTGAGACAAAGAAAAGAGGAAGCATCCCAAGCAGTCCCTCTTGCATGCCAACTGGAATGCTGTCGTTTCTGAGTCACCCACCGCTAAGGCTTTGAGTACTCTCTTCACATCCCTCTTATCTTCTAGTCCAGCTCTGACAGACAGTGTGGAAAGAATGTAAGTGGTGTCCTTCCAGAAGTCATCCCCTGCTGTCCTCATGGCCAGTGGAGAGGGTTTGAGGCATGGACTGTGCTGCTTTTCATCTCTACCGGGCCTCCTTCATCCTGGGCTTTGAGCTTGTCTCATGGGGAGCAGAGTTTTCCTGCTATGCAGGAAGAACAAGGCATCTGCTATGAGCCGCTTGCCAGCAGAACTTCCATGCACTGAAGATTCATTTTCTGAATCAGTTCTTTGTTCTTTTCCAGTCTAGCACTTGGGTTGAAACCACTTATTTTTAGAGCACAAATGGATCGTCATCACACCATTTTGATCGTATCTAATGCCCATTCATACATGCTCTGTGGACTTAGTGCTGAAGGTAGCTTTGCCAGCTTTTTCATTCAGTTTGTTTGATTATATTTAAATAATAAAAAGTATCTTACACAGCAAGGGAATGAAGACATATATGAAAAAGGCAGAATTTTATCAATGTATATAATTACCTGCGGGGGGGGGGGGGGGGCGCGAAAAAAAAACAACGGCCA
>VZTI01004400.1:1106344-1133377 GCA_013397865.1 Struthidea cinerea
ATAACCAGGCTCTTCATTAGTGTCCAGTGGCAGAACCAGCGGCAAGGGACACAACCTGAAACACAAGAGATTCCCTCTGAACATCAAGAAACACTTTTTTACTGTAAAAGTAACTGAGCACTGGCACAGGTTGCCCAGAGAAGTTGTGGCACGTACCTTCTTAGAGATATTCAGGAGCCATCTGAAAACAGTCCTAGGTAGTGGTGCCTGGGTGACGCTGCTTGTGCAGGGGGCTTGGCTCAGATGACCTCCAGAGGTCATTTTCTCACCTCAGCCTTTCTGTGATCTGTTGCGTATTTATGTTTCTGTGAGAAAGACACAATAAAACTTTTTAAAAATTAGAATACTCACTCAAAGTCTAATGTTTCTGTCACTACAATAAATTATTGGAAGAATCATCGTTTGAAAGTGTCTTTTTATTTCAGTTAAGTATAGCTTATATATTCTCTAAGGAATATTTTGCTAAGGAAGAATTAGGTACTAATTAATTTCATGTCAAAATACAGGATTTCTACCTATTTTTTACCCATTTTGTCTGGACCTCCTTAGGTCACACAGAACTATACTGCACAAGAAAGGACAAACCAATTCTTTGGTGAGTCACCCTGTTTATTTTTCTGTCCAAGTTCAAAGTCAATGGATCCTGGCTTTCTTACTACTCAGAAGGAATGGAAATACAGAGACAGAGATATGTAGGGTATTCCTATGACCAGTGCGTCAGTCTTGCCCTTAGTACATTTCTCCTGTGGTTTTTGTGGTATCCAATATGATACACACTATTCTCACTTTTGAGTACATTCAGTTCATCTGATGCCTGATCTCTGTCTCTTGTTTATTAGTTGCACTGTTGACACACTCTGTAAACCTAAAAGCAAGGAATTTGTCATGAAAACATAGGTATTATCAACAGCACAACAGTAATTCTGTGTATAGCAGTCAAAGAGTCAGATATCCTCGGTGGTTTTGTTTGCAATAGCTTTGCTGATGTATCAGTGTGGAAAAGAGAGTGGAGCCTGGTGATATTCTGCACGTGAGTCCTTCACAATGCTTCCCCCAGGAATCACCCCAAGTCCCCAGGACAAAAAAGGAACCTTTTATGTGTGTCTGTAGTTTTGACACCTCTGTGTATCTGACAGACCTCTCAGGCACATAAATTGCCATCAGGCTTGCGGGACAGACAAAAATGGTGTCCATAAAGAAAGCATGGAGTCAGTCATTTCAGAACTGTACATTGGAGATGCCAACGGATCAGTGAAGCTACAGTGATATCTGGTGGAAAGGACGAGAACTGGGAAAATCCTGTGAGGTATAATGTTTTATGTAGGTTTTGAACATCCTTACTCCAGTTTTCTCAGTGGCTTGGGAAGCATCCTCATGCTTCCTGCTTAGACAAGTGGTATAGTCTTTGTGTGAGGGTACTGATACGTGCCAAGAGAAGGAAGGCAGAGCATAGATGGTCTGGACCTGCTTGAAGTGGTCATGGCTGTAACCCTTCTAGGAAAGAGCTCATCTATCATTAGCATTAGCACTTTATTAAAGCACAGAGCTCAGACTCACAGATCCTGCAGCATCTGACTGTTTGCATGGACTGTGTTTCCCACAGCTGTGGCTCACAGCAAGGCTTATCAGCTTGGGCATGATGGCAGAATCAAAACACCTCTGAGTAGTTGTAAGGGTCTGCACGTTGACAAGTAAGCTTTGTGGACAGTGAGGGACTTGGGAGCAGGAGGGAGAACCTAAGGAGGTCTCCTTTTGTCAGCATGGGTCCAGTGGACTGGCACTGATCCAGAGCTAATGGGCCCTGGCTGAACTGACCCGGCTCTGTCACCAGGCATCTGCATCCCATATACTCACCGCTGTGTTTCAGCAGTAGAACGCCTTTCTGGAGCTACTAAATGCTGTGAGACAAGAGCTTACCTGGGTTCTGCCCCCATGTCTTACCTTCCTTATCTCCTCTACTGATTGCTGTGTCGCCCATAGTTCCCTTATCCTGCTATCACGGTAACCCCAAAGGTTCACATCAGGAGATGCTGCATGCTGCTGCCTGGTTGAGCAGTGAGCTAATAAGCCTTGCTGGATTTCAGAGCACTAGATAGTGACATAAGATGGTCAGAAAATATTGGGACTTTGCCAGAGGTACAGAGCCCACATGGACTCAAGCTACTAGGTGTTCATCTGACAATGTAGCCCTGAAACAGCTTGGCTATTCTGCTGACAAGGATAATACAGAACTGGTGGATAGCAGTAAACTGGCTAGCAGGAGTACTCCAGACATACCCAGACAGACAGTGGTCTTTAGTTACTTGTTTACATTCTGTTTCTTCAGTAATACAATAAATATCAAGTTTCCACTCTTCTGGAACTTGAGATAGAGATCTGTCGCATTTTTCAGTCTTGGCACAAATACTCTTTATTAAAAACAAAAACTGGGGGAGAAGGGGGAGTTGAAACCAGAAAACTTGTCATAGATAGTTCTTCTGCTAGAGTGGAGGAAACCGATAATATCTGTGGATTTGACTTCATGTAGTTTGTGTAAGTGCCTGGACAGCAGGAGTCCCCACGTTCCACTTTACTGCCCGTTGCAGTCTTCCATTTTTCCCTGAAGTGACGGGAAGCAGAGAACAGTTTGTCATTCTTTACTCTGCTTACACAGCTTACTATTTACTCCTTGAAGTCTCACTCATGTATAGAAAACGCCTTGATATTTTTGTATATTATAAATATTCAAAATATTTCTGTGTTTATGTCCTCTGCAGGTTTGACCATGCCACTTATAATGAGATCCCAGTGGCCAGAGACCACAGAAAGGCTCACTTGCGAGTGGTACAAACTCCTCTCAGACTTCCTCCCTCCAGCAGAAAAGCTATGCCAGCTGCTGACTGGAGTGGGGTGCATCTCAGTTGATACCTGTTTGTAGCTTTTGGATTGCAGCTATCCCATTAAAATAAAGGTCTGTGGGACTGAATTTATATCCAGTGATAGAGGGCCAAGAGAAGTGTGAGAAGAAGCCTGTGAGGCTTTGACGCCTGGGAAGAAGGAGCCCTGGGGGAAATAAAATAATATGTCTTTCTTTTGCTTATAGGCACTAGATGCGGATCCTGTTTGCCATTCATTTACCTCCTAAGAAAATGAACTTGTGGCACCCTTGGGTCTGTAATGTCCCCAGACAGTTGAAGAGGCTGGGGAGACAAAAAGGAGAGTGGTCTGCCAGGACTGCAGTGGCTGGGGCAGCACAGCCTTGACTTGCAGACAGCAATTGTGGCCAGTGCTGAGGCCACTTCCCGGAGAAGGAACACTGATGGTGCCTAAATACTAACCCCCAGCTCACCAGGACACATCCAGGCCGAAATGATGAGCTGGGAGCACGGTGCAGCTACTAGCTGGGGCAGCTGCTAGTGGCTGTCTTACCAACCATGCAGTGCTGAAAGTTGGATTGGGTCAGGGTGATTGCTTGGATGTCTTTTCTTATTATTAGTTAAGCAGGTTTTCCAAGTTTATATTTTTATTCTTCCGGGGCCTCTTTCCTTGGGTCAAAAAATGTGTAGTCTAGAGCCCTTTTGTTTAGCTCTCAGCTTGAGAGTGGGAAAAAGTTACTCATGGCTGAGTTCTCTGCGTATAATTTAGGTTCCTGGGTCTACAACAGTGATTGAAACTGGTTCTATTTAGGACATTTGTAGTAAGAGCATCTAGAAGCTGAGTTGGCAGGTACAGGTATGCTTTCTCTGAAAACCCAGCCCAAATAGGAATGCTACCAAGAACTGGGGACTTTGGTTATTTTGTGTGTACTTTAGTGTTATCTGTGCTGATCAGCCTCCTCAGTATTTGGTTGTCTTTGTTTTCATTTTCACATGAACACAATGATGGTGCTTTTAAACTGAGGTATTTCAGGCACTGTCTTACGCAATTCGCTCTTCAACAGCTGAGACATGGGTGCCTATCTGTCTATGACAAGGATTAGTTTATTGCTTATTTAAAAGAGATCTTGAAAACTTGTTTATAACTGTTTACATACAATTTTTTCAACAGTTCAGATTGCCTAAGGCTACGGCATGTTCTCTGTGCTTATATGCAGTGTGTAACCCCCATGTGGCCCCAGGCAAATGGAGTGGTTAAAAGATTTATGCACTATGCGGATAAACAAAATCTGGGAGAATTTCCCTGAGGCTTTGCCTGGACTGGCAAAATGGTGTGATTTTAAAACATGATGGTCAGAACCTAGTATTCCTCTTATATGCTGGCTTGATGAGGAAAAACCTGTATGAAAGAACCAGGGTTTTTGAAGAAGTCCTAGGCATAGCAGATGCTCACAGCTTGCCCTAACATTTTATGAGACAGCAACTACCATCACTGAAATACAACCTTTTTTCTTAGAGTAGACATAACCTGGCACAAAACAAATACCTTGAAGACTTTCAAGAATTTCCCTGACCGGGCCATGCAATGAGCACACAAGACAGATGGAAATTTAGGGAATTTCTCTTTCTGAGTAGGAAGCAAAGAGTAGGCTGCCAAAATCTCCTGCGGGTTAGGATCCTGCCCTGCCCCTTGTGGAGGATTTCCCGGAGCCCAGTATCAATGGGAACGCTTCCACAGGCTGAAAAATTGGAGGATTTCACCTGCAATGTGTTTCCCTTGTTCTGGTTTTGTGTTAAACCCACAAAAGCCTAGAATTTAGTGGAGTGGGAGTAGTCAAAGAATGTGGAAAGCCTTGCTCACTCTCACTCGGCTTGCAAGCAAAGTACAGCGGGCTATATATAGGCAGTGTGTGATACTGATTTCTCTAGGGAAGTGATTGATCTTCTCTCAGTGTAAACCAGTCGCTCACCGGCTTAGCCCGAAACGAAATAAAGATGCTGGCTTGGCTTCCAACACCGACGAGGAAATAAATTTAAAACAGCCCCGTCCGCCGCAGCGGCACCGCCGACCCGTGCGCAGCATCCCTGCCCCGCTTTGGAGCCCGTCTCCGGGGACAGCTCGGTGGGTGCCGGGGGTGGCCGGGGGATCCCCCGCTGCCGGCTGCTCATCTGGGAGCCGCTCGCACGGAGCAGCTTTCCCGCTCAGGGCTTGCAGGCGCCCGGCGCGTCCCGGGGGAGCGGCGGTCCGGAGTCTCTCCCGCACCTCGGGGAGGAGCCGCCCTCCCGCTGGGATCGCGGCCCCGGCCCGCGGCTGCCGCCCGCTGGAGGGAGCGGGCAAGGCCGGGGGTCCCGGGCTCTGCACGGCCCTGGGCGCTGGCGTTTCGTTCTCTGCCACCCGCTGCCTCTGGATCGGGTCCATAACCGAGTTACCGCACCCCCTGGAAAGCCACCCGATCTCAGCGGGACGGCATCGGGACGAGGAGCAGCTCCAGCTGCCTGCGAGGTGTTTCTCACGGCGTGTTGGCTGCCCATCACTTCTCACCCTCAGGATTACTCTGCTAGAGCTCCTTTTTTTTTTTTTCCTTATTAAAAAAGCCGCAATCTTTTTTATTCCTGAGTGGATTTATGATGCACTTAGATCATGCTAGTTCACCAAATTCCAATGTACAACCCCAAACGACTTCTGCCACTAAGAAGGCTGGTATATATCCTCTCTTACCCATCGGTTTGAGAGCTCCCATCAGCACCCTCACCTGTTCAGTTTCAACATCGCTGTGAAGTGTAGGTGTGAGATCCGACAATATTTTGTTGCTGCATTACCCAGAGCTATGTGGGAAGGTAGCACTTCCATGTCTTGCCACCACCCTGCTTTTATGTTCCCTTTTAATCCTCTTTGCTGGTGCAAGCCCTCAGGATCCCCTGTCAGATGCCTGCCCCAGGGATCCAGAAACACTACTCACTCGGAATGTAGGCTTTTTCCCTGTAGCCTTTGCACGCCAGCTCCAAATTCAGAGTTTTGTCTTTGCTTTGAGGTGCCTTTGTGAACTGGCCCGTCTCACAGAACAAGCCAGGCTGAATTATATGTATGCCTTGCCCTGTCACCACTCTCTTGGCTGAGTTGGTGCCAGCTGTAAATGACAGCGATGACTTGCACATTTCCTTCAAGATTATTCCTGCTACTAATGCCTGTGGAACATCTTTAGCGAAAGCTTTGACCAACAACTGCTTTGCAAGTGTTTTTATGCCTGTCAGGTAAGTAGATTTAAGACCATTTAATTTGGACTGTTTCTTTTTTCATAAATCATGCTGGAGAGAAGCAAGGAGTTTATCAATGCTCATGTGATTTTTATCAGTGCTGTTACCTTTTTTTATCATAATTCTGCCTTTGCCTAAGAACAAAACCAGATTTATTTGATAAGGTTATGGGGTTTTTTTCTGGAGAAGGGACACTAATTACACACAGCTCTCCCTCATGACCCTTTTCTCAACTAGCAACCACCAGTGGGCCTCCAGGTTTCAGAATTTTTCCAGTGTTGCAAGATGAGTATCAGTTGAGCAGTATGGTCAGCCATTATTCCTCAGACTTTTGGTACAAGTGTCCTGCACATTTTAATGAAAAAGCCCCAACCCTCCAAATTTGGTTCTTCCCTCTAGAAGAAATCAAGTGTTCTCTTTTTGTAGAAAGGACTGTGGGGTTCTTAGCCATCCTCATATGACAATTCAGCCATCACCCATAAAATAGTATCTCACTGCTTTCTAAATACATAAGGTACTAATACTTTTAATATTTTCCTTTTTTGTATCAGTAACAATTTACCACTGACATATACTAATAGGAGCATATAGTTTAAAATTTGAAGTGGTTTTGTTCTCTGTCTTGTACACCTCAGAAACTCTTCTTGTTTTTAGGTCTGCTGGTCGAGACTTCTTTTCCCACTGTTTATTTATTACTGTTGAACCTCATTAGCTTCTAGTCTGTATTTATTGCTATCAATTTCCGTTTCATTCTGTTGGATAAACAATGCCCTTTGCCAACAGGTACATTTATTTCCACTTTGAAGTGGACTCTGCTTGTTGCTCTCTTCACTTTGTCACTGAGAACACGAAGTGTGAAACTTCCCAAGCCAGCTGGTTTAGAAAGTAAAGAGGTATGAAGGCAGCATGGTAGTGAGCCACTTCAGGGAACCAGCGAGGTTTATAACCATTTGTCATATGAGATCCTTCAGTTCATGGTTTTACCTTTATCATGGAACATTCAAATTATCTGAAAAAAAAATCCTGATTATGGCATACTGTGCCGAATCTTGTAGATTTGATTATAAGGAAAAACTGTTGAATTTGATGGTGTCATCAGCCACAAACCTGGTTGCTTGTGTTCAGTAATCCAAAGTGGTAAGATAAAGGTTGTAGACAGAAACCTTCAAACCTGTCTTTTGCTGTCCTGTGGTCACATTCTGGAAAGCTTCAGTAAAATGAAATTATTCGAGGAACACTCTTCTGGCCAAAAGCAATCATCTAGCACAAAGGCTTTTTTAACTAGTGGAGCTACTCCTTCTTTCTGAAAATGAGTTAGCAAAGAAAAAGAGCAAACTTAATTTTAAGTGAAGAGTGTCTGCTTGAAAACTATCAAAGTGAAGATCTGTCCTTACTTCTATATATAATTATGCTACTCTTTCTCTTTTCTTTCATATCGCATGAAAGTATTTGTTGTCTTCTGACCAAATACACTGGAAGAGCATTGCTAATATTTTTCAGTATCAGTTAAAAAACAACCTTGTGTTGCTGCAAGAGAAATGGGCTGAACAAGCTATTATTATTAGCCCTTATCTTATTTGAACCAGATTTAATATCTGTGAGTTCCCAACTCAAGGTTATATATGAAGAGAGATGGTGGCGAGCTAAATTAGCAGCAATTGGCTTCAGAACTAATCAAGCAAGGTATTTCTTCACTCTGCTTGTATTTGGAACACATTGCTACTTACAGTTTACACAGACTCAGAAATAACTTGCACAGATTTCTACAAGAAAAATCCTTTAAAGATCATTATATACAAAGATTCCACTATGGTCTCACAGACTCTCTGCCTCATGGAGCAGTGCATTCTACAAAATATTGTGCACTCGCATTTATTTTAACTTTTTACAGGGCAGATGCTACAAGCCTCTTTTGTAGGCAGGACACTGGATTAGATGGAGCTGCGGCCTCACCTGGAACAGTTTTTGCATGGTCTTATGTACATGAATCCAGCTGCCTCTACAGCTGCATCCCAGTTCCTCTGGACACTGGAATACTCACTGTCAAGTTCTACATGTGGCATAGACAAGACACCACTGGGAAACTCCTATACCAACGTGGCTTTCAGCACATATAGTCTGCACAAAAAAACCTAGAGAACCAGGGAGAAAGGTCAGGTTATCCTTATCCACATACTGCTCTCATTCTCCTCTCCTAACTTCTAAACACGCAGCCTTGTAGGTTTTCAAACCCCACTGTTCACCTTGCTGCTTGTGAATGGGACAGACTTTGGCTTTCTTGGATGTGTCACAGCATGGTTTAGATTCCCGGATTTCGACATAGTCTTTGAACTGAGATTATTAAGGTGCTCTTATTAGCACCTTATATTTTTATCGCCCAGCAGCACCCGACACAGGCTGCCTAGAAGCAAACCGCTGGTGCTTAACTCAAATTCAAACCTGATCTGCCAATAGGTCTACAGTGAGAACATTTGAGAGGAACCTATGACTGTATCAGCACTTAATCAATCCAAATATGAAGTTCTGTGGTGAATATGTGCAACAGGCCTCACAGACATCACTTTCTGCCACAAAATTTGACAGGGCAACTAGGAAAGTTTCTCTGTTCCATGCAGTTGAGTAGAGTTTAGGTTAAGAGACAGAAATAGCACAGTTGTGTGTAAATGAAATGACATTATTTGAAAACAACTCTGAAAGAATGGAGACTAAAACTCTCGTCTAATTAATGCGTAACAATAGATGATGATTTATTGACTCTTCTGTGAATATACAGTTTCTATTAACAATATTTAGATATGTTTTCTCAGAAATTCATAATTATTTATGTTTAGTAATTTATGATTAAACATTTTACAAGAAACAAGGCACTAAAATGTACAGTTAGTAATCCTTATTACACATACTGTGAGTTTCTGACATCCCTATTACATACGCTATGAGTTTCATATAGAAGATTCCCCTGGCATAAACAATTATTAAATTTCTGCCCCCAGTGGTACTTCTTGTTGCGTTTCATACGTCTCCAGCCATAAAAATGTATGTTTTTTAGGGCCCTACTTTTTCTCCTTTAAATCACTGTTTCCGTAGGAAAAACAAAGAATTTGCTATGAAAATTAGCTACCAATAAAGATAATGAAAACTCCATTCATCACATTTCTAAGGACTCAGACAGACTAAGAGATCCTTAGAGATTCAAACTATAATCTGGGTATTTTTTATTAATCAAAAACAACAGTACAAAAAAAGACTTGTTTAAAGGTGCAATTCCAGAAGCTACTTCTGTGCAAGCCAGAACCAGCTTTGGTGGTGTCTGAGGCACTAAAATACTAAAACAACGCTTTACAACAGGTGAGGTGACTGGGTTGACACCCTGCTAGGAAAATCAGATCAGCCTCGTGGCTACCACTTCGCTAAAAAGGAGATCTTAATAATGTATAGTTTTTAGCCCAATTTAAAAAGCAAACCCCAGAAAACTGTTGCTAATAAAAGGCAAAGACCTCGAGAGATACCATCTAATACTACATGAAAATACTAAGTATCAGAAGGAGCATATACATATTCAAGTATCTTATGACAAATAGCCAAGTACTTAAGTGCTTATTCTATCTCAGATTCTTACTGATCACAAGCACAAACACGACAAAATGTAATTTCACTTATTGTTAAAATACAACAGAATCTGATGTCACATACAACACAGTGTAAAGAAACAGTGGTTTCCTAATTATTTGACCATTTATACAAAAATGAAAATGAGGAGTGTCTAGATTCAGGATTCTCCTCGAGATTCTCAAGTTCCTGTGATAGCAATATTTTAGAGGTCCAGTTTTTAATGCCTCTGCATTTGGAGTGCAGTGATCCTGAGCCCCCTGAACACACATGGAAAGATTAATACTCTCTGAGGTTTTCAGAGGATCCTTGCAGTCTCCTTGACCAAACTAATTCAGTGCAATTTCAGCACTGGTGGAATATACATGCTAAGTAGGGGAAGACTCTGCAGGATAAGAAAAAGTGATGGTGGAGAAAGAACCTCATGGAACAACCTCAAATAATACCCTCGGTCACTGCCAAATTAAAGTGAAAGTTTCTTTTTCCCCTTGGAGAGATAAGACTTCTCAAAGCATGGCCACCGTGATGTACTATCACATGATGATAGTACTAGCAGAGATGGCCATAACACATTTGAAAACATATTATCTCTTAAAGCATTTCCACTTCTTGGGTAATGTAAAAATAATTCTGCTACACTTCATGACTTTTTGTAAGCAAAAGGCTCTTACTCAGTAATACAAGCCAGTCAAAAATCCGGCAGGTCAGCACCTCCGAAGAGCAAGCCCTGTAACCTCATGACTGCTGCTGGATGGTGGCTGGCGGTAGAACAGCTTGTACATCTTGTGACTGGAAGGTCAGAAACGCAACCACAAAAAGAAGGGCATGATTAGGGCTATGCCTTTAGGTCTCTGGGAAGCGGGACAGACTGGAATATCACTGTATTTGCATTTACTGATTACCAGAACTTTTTTTCAGATACTGTTGTAAAATGTCATAACCTCTGCATCTCGAGAAGACAAAGATTAGGTCTCTCATTATTTGGCCTTAAACTCTTGAGGAAAAGAAAAAGTGGAAAGTATAAACAAACACGAAAGTCCGCATGTAGCTGAGAATATGAAATATTACAAAAAAGATGTTTATTTGGTTGAATTTATGTATATATCTAAGTGGACATGGATTAACACAGTTGGCCTTATTGTTTTGTATTATTTAAGAATCCTGACAGAAAACTGCACCTGTCAGGCTGAAGCTGTGCTAATTTATTGCTTTTGGTAAGTGAACACTGACAGGGCATAATTTTAAGCTGCCCCATGACTTGGAACATTTTAATGTACAACAATTTAAAAAATCAATTGCTTACCACCCAAAGCCATTTTTACTTATCACTAAAGTTGCCCACTGCTGTCACTGTGTCCTTATTTGTGTTTGAAGCTGTGGCAGGATGTGGGGTTAAGTTTGCTGTGCTGTGGGGCTTGAGCCACTTGTGTCTATGCTGGATATAAGAGAAGGGCCTAAGTTTAAGCCAGTCTTTTCCCACATCTGATGTTCTCAGCCAGGGTCCCTGACAGCTCACTTTTGCTGGATTTACAGAAGTAGAGTTGGTAGCTGTGGCATTTGGACCAGATTGAGAGCAGAGATCAACACTCATCTACCGAGGCCATGGCACAGTGTAGAGAAATGTGCTGGCTTCAGTGGGATTGTGGAAATGTAAACTGGAAGTATGCAACTTATTTCAGTCTTACATCAGTCTAATAGAGGAGTAAAAGCAAGATTTACACCATAACACGGTGTTTTAACCGGCTGAGACAAAGTACCGTTGTGACCATTTATTGATTATACCTCTAAATTTGCTGCCTTATCAATTTTAGAAGGCACCTCAGGAATACAGTTAGCAATGACAGTTGTTCCTGCTGGCAAAAACCTCTTATTTTTTACTCAAATACCTCCACCCCTGCTGATTTGGTAATCTGAAAATATGCCAGACAACTGGAGAATGTGAGCACCTTGCCATGGCTCAGCTGGCACCACCATGTGGCTAAGTACATCCCAGTAGGAGTATTGCACTTGAGGGGAACAGGATAAAATCAGTATGGGAAGTCTTCCTATGCTCTCAGCCACCAACGGAGTGCAACAGAACGCCCATTCCAGCCTCAGAGCCCTCATGCAGGCCAGCAACTGAACGCAAATTAAGTGCATTTTGGAAACCAGTGTTGCTTTATTTGTCAAGGACTTCTCATTGTGCCTCATTTTAGACAGAAAATTGGAGGTAAGGTAATATTTGTATTGGATGTTATTGTTCCCAAAGCAGAGGTTGAACCTCTCTATTAGGTCAGCACTGATAACTCCCAGCCTGCCAAAATTTCTGCCCTGGTTTAAATACCAAATTCATCACATCATCTCCCTAATTTGCACTTTTCAGTGTCTCAGTATTTATAAGATCTTTTTCAAATAAATGGACTTCATGTTGTGTGTGTTCATTCAGACTTCACACAATCCATGGGATTAGAATTCAAGTAGTTATAAAGCCAAGCATTTCACTGGGCTGAAGGAGTGATCAGTAGGACCATATAGGTGTCTAACAGAACAAAACAATTTTTAGCAAAACTTTGGTGATAGTAACAGGTCAAATTCCAAAACACCACAATTAAACAGAAGCAGGATTCCCTCCCCTCCCCCCATTATAGTGTGACACAGAATGTGTGGCAGGAATTTATATGGGCAATTCAGCTGGTCCATTTGTGGCTTAGTACATAATGTCAGGGTATAACTCTAAGAAAAGAAAAGGGATCTGTACGTGACCAAATAATGGGCAGAGCTTGAGCAGCAACTTGTAAGTGCCATATAAAAAATAAATTACTACTAAATAGGCGTATAATTCCAGTTTCAGGTTCAGGTCTCTCCAAGAACAGCCTCTTATATCTGAGAAGGAATATCTGAAGATTTGTGGAATACAATTAATCTCAAGTTGTCCTGAATACAAACCTACTTCAACTCTCTTGCCAAACAAATTTGATTAATGAGGTGCTCTAGCATTTGGTTAGAGACTGAAGAACAGAACTATTCTGAAGCTGGACTGAACAACGAAAGGAAAACAAACAACCTCAATCAACATTTTTTAAAAGTCACCTAAATAAAATAAGGACAATCTACAAATCTATCTTGCTTTATTTCTGTTAAAATAGAGACTTGTTTCCCTAAATACATGTATGTGTAGTGTAGGCTTTGTATCTAGCCAGCTCTTCATCAAGAAGGGAACAGATTGCTTCTAGCTATTTGAGTGCTTAAGTTTTCTGGGTTTTTTTGTTCCTTTTGCTTTTGTTGTGTGGCTGTTTTGACAGACTAGATATTTGGCAAAAATACTTCTTGATTCTTAGAGAGGTTGGCCATCTGGTGAGATCCATCCACATGTCTCCTGAATACAACAGTTTTATAACCCACAGCCACGGAGTGGACAACCTTTTCCTTTTCCATGCTGTAGAATTTGTGCCATTTGGCAGACTACGCGCTGTACAGATTTCACATGGTTTTCCACAGTGTGTGTGCATGTGTGTCTGGATAATGTAGTCTTGGAAAATTGTCCAACTTCACTTGTACAAAGAGTGAGGTCTAATAGCTCTGGCGGGATTCCTACTTGAAAGTGGCTACTTTTCTTATTGTCAGGCACTTGTGAATGCCATGATAGAGATGTCCAGAGTCTCAAAGGAAAGAGAAGTGAAGACCATGAGGAGAAATTGTTTGATGTGACAATGTTACCTCTTGGGACAGCTAAGAGCTGTCTTCACTTTGACTCATCCTGAAAACCAGGCCCTTTTTTTTTTATTTGATTTTGCAAGTTTTTAATTTGTTATTAACATGAATGATGATGTTGTCAGATGCCTAATTCCTCCACCACCAGAACAGTAAAATGTTCAGAGCCACAGCTAGTGCATTTCTCTTTTATAGCTCTAGTTTTAGGTCCAGAAATCTGTCCACATTTCTATGTTCACCTTGTTTAGAGATAACAGAATCAAGCTGATCATCAGCACAGAAGTCAATCTGTGATACCAGAAACAGAGACCACTGCTGGCTTTCACTGGAAAATATATTATCCTATTCTTATAGATGGCAACAAATGGTCATCTTCTTTTTGATCAAATGTACAAAATTCAGGAAGAGTGACGATGTGCGAATATACAGTTGGCTGTCTTGAGTAGAAACAGAAAAATAATGTGGAAAGACAGGTAATTATCTTATTAAAGCAACTAAGGTGCATCAGTCTTTCAAAAATAGCAAGCTAGCTCAAAATAGGAAATCACAGGACTACTTGTGAGGGACTTGTCTGGAAAAAAATTCAATTAGATGTTATCTTAAGATTTACATTTAATTCCCCTACCCATAGAGTAGCAAAATACAAATGTGTGGCAGTTTATTATTTCAATGTCATAATGAGAAAAATACCTGAAAACATGATACTGCGTGAATGTGTGGTGGTACAGACTGTAACCACAGAGATTCAGAACAAAACTGGAACATTATAGTGCAAGTGGGGAAGAAGGAAAAGGACACATAAAAGTGATTGTAACTACAACCAGAAAAAAATATATCTGCAAAAGATCATTGGAAAACACTGATGCAATCATACAGATCCTTGGGAGACTGCTGAAATTTGGTGCTGGAAACACAGAGATGAATGCCCATTAAACAAAATTCAGCACAACAGAGTCAGCTGCACTACAGGCTCAGAAAAAGGTAGCCCCGAGCCATCCCTCTTTCTCTGGTCACAGGGCTGCAATGGGAATACTGTGACCCTGAGTAGCAATAGTTCGAAGTCTGAGTGCTGAGCCCAAAATCTGAGTGCTGAGCTCAGCCACACGAGGTGTACCTACACTGTGAGGATCGCTTCTCTGAGCAGTGGCTGGGCTGGGCTGTGTTTTCAGCCCTGGCTAAACACATCTCTGCAGTGCAGGAAGCAGCTTCAGAGACAGGATTTGTGGCAAGCAGCAAGATCCCTTGCTCCAGTGATAAAGCAGCAGCCTGGGCATTGAAAGAAGTGGAATAGAGGGCAGGATGGGTTGTTTCTTTGTCACGGTAAGACCTTTCATTTGAGGAAGAAGTACCTGTGAAAGGATTCCACTGAGACCCTTCAGCTACTGAGAACGAAAGAAGTTTTTAACCAGGAAACCTCAAACCTAACTTCTGCAGAACCTCAAGGACTAGGAAGAATCAGAA
This sequence comes from Struthidea cinerea, assembly GCA_013397865.1. Classification (NCBI taxonomy): domain Eukaryota; kingdom Metazoa; phylum Chordata; class Aves; order Passeriformes; family Corcoracidae; genus Struthidea; species Struthidea cinerea. The sequence goes on from VZTI01004400.1 coordinate 1,121,215, forward strand.
CCACTCATACAGCTTCAGCACCCTGCATAGCTCTGGTCCTGATGAATGACTTCATGGTCACAGACTGTCCTCCCAAATTACATGGAGCTGGAATGGAGAAAGTGCTCTTCTCCATACAGACCTTTCTCAATACTAACCTCTCTTCAAAATCCTCTGCTTCCTAGCCTGTGTGCAGAATCCAGAATGTCCTGGCAGCTGTGTGGAAAAGGTAACTAACCACACTTTCTGTGGAAGGGGAAGGTGATGGCAGAGGAGCACCCATTTCATGTTCAAATGCTGTGATATGGGCAGTCTGGGCAAGAGGAAGGAAAGAGTAAAACACATAGCTCTGAATGAAATGCCCTGCTCATATTGCTGGTTAAGAAACTAAGGGGGAACAGACATAAGGAATAAATGCAGGAGGAAAAAAAATCAACAAATGAGAAAAATTATACTAGGCAACAAATTAGATGATCTCCAAGGAGAGACAGCACCTGGAGCTAGGCTCATGTCAATTTGGGGACCATAAAGGAATTCACACCTTGTCTAGAAGGTCATTGTTTCTCTTCATAAGAATATAGAGGCTGAGAACAATGGACACTACATAGCTGGTACACATTTTTTGTTATGGACTTAAGCAGGGATAATTTTGCCCTGTGTACCTTTCAAGTTCATTATTGACAAAAAATTTTATAGCAACTTCTTCTTAAAATACTGCTGTATTCTATCAGTGGAAAAACCTTGACAATATACATATATACCTTGGCCAAATGGTTAACAGGAAAACACAATTATGTGAAAGTATTTGAATGACGTAAGCTGGAAAAAAGGGGAGAGAAACAAATGGACATATTGTCTGAGATGGTTATATTACATATAAGAAAAGTCAAACACAAGTAAAAATAAACCCTACTACCAGAGGGAGTAATTGCAACAACAACAACACAGGCAAAAGTATTTTCTCAAGTAATTTCAATTCCATCACATTGATCACTTTATAAAGCCAAAGCCTGGAAAGGAGATACATTACTTCCTCCTATTCATCTTTTACATTTTTCTGTGTCTATCACCCAATTTCACAGCAACCAACAGTCAACTACAAACGGGAAAGCAAGAGCCTGCATCACCTGTGAACCATCTGTAGCCTGTTGACCACAAAACCATCTTGTATAATTTATGTTAGGTGTAACAGTCCCCTTCTTCCCCTATGCATGTAATGACCATTTTTTCTTTCATATCTTCCTCTTGGCTCTTTCTAATCTTTCTTCTATGATTTCCTTTCTTTTAAATAGAACCTGAATTAAAAGGAACTATTGTTGAGCCTAAGAACTGTAACTTTTGGTCTCAGAATAAGAAAATATACCAAGAAGCAAGGCATTGCCTACTTAGTGCAGCTTGAAAACATGCTTATTTTAAAGGATTTTAAAATATAAAAATAAAACAATCTTTCATGAGCAATGGTATAATTTCCAGGAGTTCAAGCTACCCTTATCTCACATTTTGTGAGATCCTCTCTGACTATTTAGTAATTTTCACAGGGCTATTGAGACCTGGATTGTCTCTATTCTTGCCCTCCTCACAGTGCTGAAATTGTCTCCATTCATCACCCTCTAACACCTGGTTTCCATTTCATAGTTTCAAATTACTTTCACTTAGGACCAGTGCAGAAGGAACCCCATCACTGATTAAGACAAAATGTCTTCCCTATCCTTTTTTTCTGGATGGAGCCTGAACAATTGTCCCAACCAGCCAAATAACTGACTCATTTCCAGACCACAGAATGCAATCTCAGAACAAAGGTCCTCAATTCTGTTTACTTTTCTTTTGTCTGTACTGTTATCATACCTTCCAAAAGTGTTTCCATTCGGCAGAAAAAGTGCCCAGAACAGTATCTTTCTTTGGAATTCCTGTACTTTCTTCACACAGCCAATTTATAATAATACTGAGTTTGTGGTCAAAAAGATCTGTCTTCAGATTTTGCCCAGGGCCTATTTTTATATCTTGCAGCAGCCCAGTGTATTTTTTTTCTCTGTCATATGGAATGAGAAGCAATAAATAGCCCCCATTGTGACTGCTGGTGTTAGCACATCTAGGGGGGTAGCGCAGGTGCCACAGCGCTAACCGCAGCGAGCCCTGCCGTCGGTAATGGCAGCGCTCGCAAAGATGAATCACCAGCAGTGAAAGCAGGTCAAAAAAAAGAAACATACACACACACCCACACACTCACACCCACACAAAACCCTGCTCGACCCAAAACAAAACCAAAAGGAACTCACTCCACCAGAAAGAGCATCCAGGGAAAGAGATAGGAGCGTAACTGGGAATGTATGCTTTGTAACACATTCTGAATATATTGCTAACAGTATGGACTTGCCCTCATGAGTCATGATCTGAAAATACTTTATTGAATAATGTGATAGTCAGATTTTTCAATGAAAATTTATGGTTTTGTTCATTTTTCTCACTGCTTCAAATGATGGTTGTACACCTTCCTGTAAAACAGATTTTCACACACCAGAAGTTCTTATGATCCTTGCAGGGTTCTGCATTTCACATTTTCTTAACTCTTGCCCCACTAGAATAAATGATTGCCAGGGTAAGGATTATCTCTATTTGTGCTTTCCTACCATCTACTATTCTGGACGTCCAAAATCTGTGGGGACCTTCATGTGAATGCCTTCATAAAATCATGTCCATCACCCCTCACTGACAGCAAAGGCAAGAAACACACCACCGTAACGCACAGGACAGAACAAAACAAAACAGAACAGTGCTTCAAGACAGGAATGATTCCCTTGAACGGCCTCCCACCCTGTGAGAAGGAAAAGAGGGTGAGTCTTTTCTTCTGGCTAAGGAGAGATAATCAAGCTAGCTGCTACACCATCAAGTATTGCATAGGAAAACAGAGGGAGACTTTGCCTATGGACTGACTGGCTCACTGCATTTTGAGAGCTTTATGAATTGTTAAAAAGCTCTTCTCCTCAGAATGACTTCAGGTGAACAGCACACAGTGCTGGCAGCAGCATTTGACCTTCCTGTTTGGGTATTCTACTTCAACACAAGGTGGGCCTGGAAATGAAAGAACAAGCACAGTGGCTTTTGAGGAAGAAGTCACCTTCTTTTTAACTTCTCAAGTGTCAAGGCTCAAACAACCGGAGGGCCAGTCCACAACCATTCCCTCAGCCAGCCAGCTGTGAAATATTACTGTTCTTCAGAAGGAAAGGGCTGTTACTACAGTCGCCCTCTTGCTACTTCCTTCATTTTCACATCTTCTATGAAGAATAAGTTACGGACTATATTAACTGGTTTATTTTTCTTAAGCCTCAGCATAATGATCCAACTGATACCTGTCAGTCACCTTTGTCTCAATAGCAGAGAGCAACTCCAACCCCTGCCTTCATTTGGGAAATGGTAGATAGGAACAGAGAGTAACCAAAACAAACACTACAGCCCAATGTTTAAAGCTGTTAAGTTTTCTTGAGAGCACCCAATGTAAGAATACCCAGAGTACCTTAAATTTCACAAGGATCAAGGGTGTTCTGAGAGGGGAAAATACGTTCACATTTTAGAACACTGTGCATGTCTGTGAGTTAAACAAACCAGAACTACCTACAGATGAACAACAGAGTTTTCCTCTTGGTGGTCTATACCACTGTTTCCCTAAACATTAAGAGTCATACTGTGTTCACTATCAGCCAGGCACCTATCCTGTCACTGTACATTCACAGTAGAAAACCCTCTTTCCAGTGTGTGTTACTCATAAATGTGCTGAATCAAACTGACTCTCTGCTCTTCTATGTTCTAAGGTGAATTAGGAAAGGGTCTGTTATAGGATGATACAGGCCATTCTTTTGTAATGGTCTGCAGTTTTCTCTCCCAATACATTTTCTTTTTATTTAGCACTTCCATTTTTATCCTGTGTTCTTCTTCAGCCATCTCACACTCTCTTTCTATTTGCTGTATCTTTGCCACATGAACTTCATTCATTTGGATTAGCTGCAGTTGCAAAATTGACATTTGCTGATGATGTTCTTCCTCATGCATCTTTTTCAGAGCACTTTCCTGAGATGCTTTACTTCTGTAGTTCTTATCTGCTGCTATTCTGACATCAGAACATGAAGGCTCAGGTTGAGAGGTACCTTCGCATACTGGAAAATGTACCAGCTCTTTGTCTTCATCACAAAGTTCTCTGTTTGACACAACAAATGACTCTGCAAACAAAGGAAGAAAAAGGATTATAGTATTCTCTTCCCCTCCTTCAAGAAACAGAAATGGGATAATATAAGTTGCTGATACATGCATCTAAACCTTGTGCTCCAGTAGAAAAGCACAGGAGCCACTACATAATGCAGTTCCACTACAGAATACTAAGGGCATAATGGGCTGAACAGAACCACTTGGGCTCTGCTGAAAGACCTCCACGGCTATCGTGGGAGTCCAGAAGACTAAAGTGAATGTAGACACTTATAAGTAGACATCTAAATTTAGGTGTCTGAGCCTGGAGCTAAACCTTAATGCAGCCATTTAAGCTAAATCCATATGTGACTTGCAATATTTTTATGAAAGATCTCAGTGTCAGGTGACGCTGTATCAACATGAATATCAAAAGACTGAGGGAATACTAGGAAGAACACTTCTTATTTTTTCCTTATTTCTGCTGTAGATGTTGTAAACACAGTCGTGCATATTTTTAGGGAAAAATCACATTATTCTACCTTTGAGAAGGCTTTACCAATTCTTCTGAAATGAAAGAGACTACTCAGGGAACAGAATAGTTACCACTGCAAATGAGGGTATCAAAATACATTCCTATCCAAATCTCAATGATTAATTATGGTAAATACAATTATGAAAGAGACATTCAGAATGCTATCTAACAATGTAGCTGTGGTTGGTTTTTGAGCAAGGACAGTCTTCTGTGTGAGATCCTGACATAATAAAATTTGCAAGAAGCTGTTGTAGCCACCCTCCCTTCTGGTATTGAATTATTCCTTCTATGTATGCTTACCAAACAAGGAAGAATGTAGTGCTGAACTTTTTCAGAAAGGCCATTCTCCAGTGTGGACTGCAGAGTGAAATATGGCTTTACATACTCTTTTTGGTCCTTGAAAACAAAGGAGGAAAGACCTACGGGGAACTCTGGCAGCAGGCAATTGTGTATCAATTTGCTGCTGGTGGCTTTTTTAAATTTTTTTTTTTTAAACCAGCAAAATGATACTTTAAAAATTATAAAGATATCCTTGGGACTGTTCCCTGGAAAGCCAGCATGATAGCAACTGTGATGCTTGCCACAAAGCAGCAGATATGTCAAAAACAGATGAAAAAAAGTTGTGAAAACCCTCACACCCGTTTAACTCCCAGAGGCCTAGGGAAATACACAGAGCCTTGTAATATCATAGCTCTGAAATTACTTTTCTATATCCAGCAGTCACAGCTAAGTGGAGAGATTTGGAAAAGAATTACTGGCAAAATCACATACAAAGCAGTACTACTTGCATCATTACAGCAACATTTATACCTTGACTAGAAGCATCAGGCTGATATTCAGAGTCTTCTTCTGGTGGGCTCTGCAAAAAGTACATTTGCTCAGGCATTATGCTGGCAATCTTCTCTTTCCCTACGATGTGAGTATTTATAAGTGGACTAATACTTCTTTTTACCTTCTCCCGCCTTTCATGTGCCATTATCTTTTTTGTCCGTGCCTTGATATTTTCCCAGCATTTCTTTAACTGTTTGAAGTCTCGCAGTGATACACTGGGCTGTGAATTGTATTCATGAGCTAGTGCTTGCCAGGTGCGTTGTTTCAGAGCAATAGTTCTTGCATCACTTTTTTTGCATTCAAGCACGTATTTGTATTTTTCAACCAACGCAAGCAGCACACTCTTCTCCACTTCTGAGAAGTATTTAGCAGGCTTTATTATTTCGTTTTGCATTTTCTACTGTTTCTCCAAGAAGCCAAAATTCCTATGGAAACAATAATGAAAAAAAAAGAAAAAAAAGAAAAAAAAAACAACAAAAAACCACAAATTAGAACTGGTTGCAGTATCAAGAAACTGTTTCAGCAATTAAAAAAACCCTCCTAAGCATAGCTTCTGATTAATGCTATTTTCTGGAATAGCTTGTGAGTAGTTCTAGAGTACATAAAGGAACAATCAGGTAAGATACAATGTAATTACATGCTGGTTTGTGTTGCCACTTTAGTGGATACACAGTTCCAGAGGTAGACTATAATGAAGAGTTGTCTTTGCTACAATTTGTCTTGACACAAAATACTCAGTATTTAATTAGAAGTTTGAGTTTAATATCTTCTTTTCCTGTTCATTGCACTTTTTCACTCCCAGAAAGTTTTCCAAGCCCTGAATTTAGGAATGAATTCCAAAATCGAGCCCTCGCTAGCTTCAGGTTTAAGTCTAAAGCCACGTTCAGCATGTTTGGGTTTCCTTTGACATACAAAATACCTTCTTCTGTCCTTGCTGATTGTGTATAACTAATTTCTCCCCTCTCTATACAATATTTGAAAACTGTATGAGCAATGATAGTAAGAAGTTGTCTTTTTAAAGATCTGTCAGCTTGGTTCTCCCCCATACTCAGTCTCCCCCTGGCTGATACCTAATAGGCAGCAGGATCCTGACCTGTATTACAATATTGAGAAGCAGCAAGAGTTTCAAGGAGACAAGAAATAACTGCAAAAACCAACCACATGTAGGGTACAGGTCCTTTGCCCCTGACTACTGGCCCTGCGTGCATGGCAATTCCTTGCACTGCTGCTGCTGGTCACTCTGGGGAGGCAAGGACCAGACTAAGAAGAGTTTTGGCCTTACTCAATACAGCCACAGCTATACACTTACACCACATCAGCAACCACCTCTCTTCTCAAGCCTAGGCCTTATGTAGTCAATAGGAAAAGGGTAGCTCATAGCAGGGAATTCTTGGCCATTCGGGGGGAAAAAAAAGGAATAAAGCAGTGTTGCATTGAGTTAACAACATACGACCTTGCAACAAAATGTATTTCTGCTTCTTTTATTTTTTCACACTTCTCTCCACATTCCTTCCCACTGTAACTGCATAGACCAAATTACTTTTGAATTTTGGGCAGAAATGCTGCCTTAGCTCTCACTTCTTCCATTTTTAATCATTAAACCCAGCGATACAACATATATAAGATATTCCTAACAGCCTAGCACTCTCCCAAAATGAATTTTCTAGTCTTTTGCCCATTGTTTCTACTACTTGTCTCAAAACATTCCTTGATGATGCACTAGATATCACCATCAGGTTTCCTCTTCTCAATATATTTTTCCTTAACTCCACTGCACTAGGACTTTCTTTGTGCCATCTTTGTAGTTCCTTTCCTCCAAACATCTTAGTGCTTGCAATTATTCTCATCTCTTTTGGTAAAGGCAACTACCTATATTTATAAAGAGAGCTAACAGACAAGCTAATATCAAAATGAGAACCCAAGTCTGTCATGAAAACAGCAGGCCTCTCAAGTAGCCCATGAAATATGACAAAGCCCAGCTGTCCTGGTTTCAGCTGGGACAGAGTTCATTTTCTTCTTTGAGGCTGGTACAGTGCTGTGTTTTGGCTTTAGAGAGAATAATGCTGATAACACACAGATGTTTTAGTGGTTGCTCAGTGGTGCTTATTCCAAGTTCAAGGATTTTCAGTTTCCCATGCTCTACCAGAGAGCAGGTGCATAAGAAGCTGTGAAGGAACACACCCACGACAGCTGATCTGAACTGGCTAAAGGGATATTCCATACCATAAAATGTCACGTTCAGTGTATAAATGAGGAGGGAGCTGGCTGGGACCTGCGGGCAGTGAGCAATCGTATTGTGCATCACTTGTTTCTCTTGAGTTTTCTTCCTCTCTCTCTCTCTTTTTCACTACTACTATTATTATTGTCGTTATTATTATATTTTATGTTGTTTCAATTATTAAACTGTTCTTATCTCAAAGCACAAGTTTTACTTTTTTTTCTGATTCTCCTTCCCATCCCCCTGGGGGCAAGGAGTGAGAGAACAGCTGCGTGGCACTTGGTTGCCAGCTGGGGTTAAACCATGACAGCAGCAAAACAAAGGAGTCAAAGAACAGAGGACACAGTGGAACAAAGCCTGGAACAGCAAAACTGAAGCAAAGTGAATAGAAATAAGTAATAGTCTAGGTCAATTCAGTAGCTAAGTTGTACCCCTGCTGAAAAAGGCAGCAAACACTCGGTTTGTACTTTCTGTCAGTGCTTGACTGGGTTATCTCCAGGCTTATCCTGACTGGGCAGCTGGCACCTATGTGGGTCCTGGATAGTCACAGTTCTGCTCTCTCTCACCAAATCATGGTGTCACGAGGACATGGGAAAGCTGCAGTTTTTGCAGCAGACAAGATCTAGGGGTCTAAGGGAACGACCCATAGGAAAACAGACTTTAATAGTGCTACTGGTCATAGAAGAGCTAGTTTATTTTACATGAAAGCAAAAGGAGGAAGAAGGAAGAGAGCTGGGTGGCTGAGCATAAGGAAGACAGTTTCTTGGTTCAGTATTTCCTCTGTCACACTGTATCAAGTTATCCCTTATGGTCTGTGAAAACTTAAGTCACCCCCCCACGCTGGTGACAGGAATTCTTAAACAGCTATAAAGCCACAGAACAAACTAGGTATAAGTAAAGAAACTTCTTTCAATGCATACCAGTCATTACAACGTCTAGGTCTAAAAGAAGTGACTAGCTGCTTCAGGAGTTCCTTAAATAAAACACAAATTAGGGGAAAAAAAAAAAAAAAGTAGCCAGGAAATTGACATCCTAGCAAAGATACTGAAACCTGGCAAGTTCCATGAAACCACTCTGAAAACATGTAAAATAAAAGAGACCTGTAATGGAATAGAGTGTATCTACTAATCTATTTTACTTACATACTTATTGCACCATTCCAAACCATTAAGTTGCTTTGGACAGCTGCTGAAATTAAATTCTTGGGACTAAATATTGGTTTTTCTATCTTAACCTCAGTTCCACCAAGGAATGGGATGAAATGCAGCCTCATCAGCAAGTTTCAAGGCCCAGTACCTTATGATCCTGAAAAACCAGGATCAGAGACTCCATGTGATCAGAAAGGACTGATTCTACCTTCTACTGATGCATGTCAATCTTACTTCTAGTTTTGAAAAGGTGAGAGAATCCCAGACAAAAAATCATTATATGTTTAAAAAATCCCTTTGTTTAGAAAAGCTGGATTTTCAGAACTTTGGAGACTATGTTCAGAAGGTTAAACAATATTACAAGGACTTCTGGATTCCAGATGGTGGTGCTATCTAGCTCCACAAACTGGCAGAGATCAACTGATGTCAGTAAATATCTAAAACATTTCCAAATACGACTTCTGATATATTAACAAATTATGCACTAGAATAAAAGCTCATCTTTCATGGATGGAGCAAACTTAAGTACCACTTTCATACCACTCTGTTATTTACTTCTATTATTTTTACTGTGGTAGCATCTGAGATCCCCAGTCATAAGTTCAAATACTAAACATTTAAGAATGGATATATAGGTCCTACCCTGAGAAGAATATATTGGTCTTTCCTTCCACTAATCACATTCCTACTATTTGTTTCCTGAACATACACACTGGACTTGTGTCCTTTCTGTGAAGAGGCCAGGATTATGATCTAGGATACATAAAGGAAGAAAAGAACTGGTGTGGGCAGTTTAATGCATTTACTGCACAGAAAAAAAGAGTTTTGGAAGACTCTTCTCAAGCTCTTAGATGCTTAGCCTACTTTCTTCAATGTATTAAAGTCCATTTGCAATTAGGTGAACAAGAAAGCACTCAGAGATGTCAGAGAACTTCGAATTCTGAGAAGTTGCATCAAAACTCCACCATATATTTATATTTACCTCTTTTTTTCTTTATGCATATTAATCACCTTCTTGCAGCCCACTGGCTCCTCTGCAAAATAAGAGAAAGGACTCTCACAAGCCCACAGAATTTCCATTTCGAGGCTAAGCAGTCCTTCCAGGACATATGCCTGGGATATAATTTAGCAGGTAGGAATCTGTGCTGAAATGAAAGCAGTTTACTGTGTATAGCTCATCCAGCAAACCGGATTGATTTGTGTGGGCGCTTGAGGACAGTTGCAGAGTAAATTCTAAGAAACAAAGACTAGAAAGCTTCTCCCACTCTTACAGGTGCCTAGGCTCCAAGACACATGCAGTAAGAAAGCACTTTATCCTATTTATCTTCTCCTGGCATGACTCAATTCACAACTTGCCTTAAAACAAATCAGTGTCCTAAGTACTCGTCCTCTCACACAAACCTCTATAGCTTTAAGATAACAGAAATATCTCTCAGGTCCTCATCTTTACTGTGAAATGTTGTGCAGCATTCTTCTTTTAAAGACTATAAGGCATGTGGTGTGATCTGCTGGAAGAATATCTTGAAAAAAAATTACACAAGTTAGGAAATGCACACATGTTCATAAATATGTCACACACATGCATTATTTTGCTTGCACACATCTAGACAGACATCCAAGCTCCAATCAGTTGCAAAGAAGCCCTGAAAAAAAATAATTTCAAGTGTTATGGTGGAAGATTTATCCTAAATGCTAAAGAGGTTACACTAACCAAACCTAAAGAAAAGAGTTTGCTAGCAAACTGTGGTCACTTATGGAGTAAAGAGGAAGTTCACTTACCAGTGCCAACAGAATTACTACCAGAAATATTCAATGATTGATAAAAAGAAAATTTATGACTCTAACTTAAATTGTAGGTGAAGCTTTAAACAGTCAGTAATTAACAGCATTGGAAATCAATCATAATTCTGTCCTTTTCATCCAGTGTTTGAGGGTGAAAGAAAGGCATGGAAATGCAATGACACAAACTAGTCACAACAGGTTTATATTTCATTTGAATGACAGACCCAGCAGTAAACAGTGCTCTTCTTCCTCAAATGTTAGGTTTTCCTCACCGAGCTTCCATTCGTGTTCCAGGCCTGACCCTGCCTACCTTGAGACTTGAAATCACTAGGTAATTAGGAGCACATTGCAAATATGAACGAAACCTATACAGAAAATGTGTTTTAATCAGATTTTTAAAAATTCCCACCTCCGTGGGTGCTTTCCCCTCATGCTTTAATACAAATGAATAGTTATCATGGATCATCCAGCAAACAAACAAGATAACCTATTAGTAAAAATTCACTGTACTTTGCCCAAATTTCTCCTGTCGGATTTTATACAGCTATACACGGAAACGTATTAAAATATATATACATCTATATCATATTACACTATAGATACACACAGATTTAAAGCGGGTCATCCCGCTACCTATGGAGGACATCCAAAGCACTTCCCGCAAGCAAGGTAATGGACGCAGGTTGTTATTCCGAACGACTGCCTGAAATCCATCAAAAATAGCCATAACACGGGAATCCTACCAGAGTCTCCCGCACCCGAACTTCTCAAACATTAACTCGAGCTTGGTTTTTTTTTTTAATCTCCTCGCTAGCTCCTCTTCTGCTTGAAGGAGAAAGGAGAGCAGGTCCCGGCTCCACAAAGGCGGCCGCTCCCCGCCGGGCGGGCGCGGAGGCTGCGGCGCGGATGCGGGCGCATCAGCCGCGGAGGCGGGGTAGGCTCGGCGGGCGGGCGGCCGCTGTCACCCAGCGCCCGCGGGGACCGGCGCCGGCGGCGGGGACAACCCCACCCTGCGGCCCCGCTCGCTGCTCCTAACAAAGCGCCCCTCGGCTCCCTCCCTCCCTCGTTCCCCGCCTCCCTCACCTCCCCGCCCGCAGGTCGCCGGCACCGCTCCCTCCAGCTCCCCGCAAACCCCGCGCTGGATTCCCGCCCGCCGCAACACGGGCGGCGCGGCGCCGGCCTCTCCCGCGGGAGACACGGCCGTGCCGCGGGGACAACCGGCCCGGGCGATCCCGAGCCTGCAGGTGCGGCGGCGCTGCGGGGAGGCGGCCGCGGGGAGATGCGCGCGTGTGTGTGTGTGTGTTGTGGGGAGCGGCGTGCGAACACCCAGCGGCCGCCAGGAAAGGGGTGGGCAGCCCCGCCTGCACCGGGCGCGGGCGGAGCTCCCGGGACGCACGTCCTTAGCACGGCGCGCCCATCCCGCATCCCGATCCCGCGGCCCAGAGCGGAGCGGGATGGGGGAATCCCCGCCCCGGTGCGGCGGCCGCGGACCCAGCT
>VZTI01004400.1:1133632-1156045 GCA_013397865.1 Struthidea cinerea
GAGTTGGGTGCAGCGGCGGCCCGGCGGGAGCAGGTGTCTGTGTCCTCCCCGGCGGGGCTGGAAGTGCCGGGAAGGGCGCTCTCCCGCGTGGCGCCGCTCTTGGCGTGGGGTGTGGAGCTTCGGGCCCTCCCTGCTTCCTTTCCTTCCCTCCCTCCCTCCTTCCCTTCCTCCCGCCTTCCTTCGACCCCGTGGTCCGGGTGGGAACGTGTCCCTCTTCGAAACCCCGCCGTAAGCGCCTGTTTCCAAGGCACGCCTCGGGCACTGCGTGCCGGCTGTTCCCAATGTGTGTGTCGTCTGTCCCAGCCCATGCGCGCAGTCCTATCCCAGGAAAGAAGGGGGAAGCTTGAAATGGGCCGGATTAGTTCTTGTTTCAGGGTGTGCGTAATCTTCTGGTGACGTTAATGTTTCCCGAGGGAAGCTCTCGGAGAACAATTTGTTTCTTTCCATGCTGTGGTTTTGCTCCCGAGTTGAAAATAGGATCATTAGCCTGGAGATTTAAAGGTTGAATATAAGTCAAGGCGAGGCACAAATTAAAGCTGGAATGTGTCTAACCCTCATATAGGCGGAACAAAAATGTTAATAATTTTGTGAAGCTAAAACAACAGTTTGTAATCTTTCTGCAATTTTCCTAGAGCTTTTTTGTCATCTAAAGACTGAATATGGACCCTGAAAATGAAATAAAGAAGCAAGTAAACCCCTTTTACTGCAATGTAAGTATTACTGAAAATTGTAACTAATACAAAGTGATTTTGGTGGAACAAAGTTGTACTAAACCAAGTGTTCTTTTTTCTCTTGAGCAAGCTTGACAAATAGCACTGGAGCTGAACTTACTTTGCTGTCTTTGTCATGCTTGACTTGGATGTGTGTTACGAATCAACTTATTAAAATGAATTTTAATAATATGTTTCTAAATAAAGGCGTTCTTTTTAAAAGAGGATGATTAAATGCAGCTCCTGTTCAGAAAAAAAAAAATCCTAATTGCTCTGGTTGTCAGGTTTATTGCTTTTTTAAAAAAGTATATTGGGATTTTTAGAAGAGAAGGAAATATTTAGGCTGCTGCTGTTCATTCATGTGAATTTAAACCTAGTCTGCTCCCATTCTGAACTGGCCCAGGCATAGAACAGCTGTGATAGGGAAGTTTTCCAAAGTGAGCGAGGCAGGCCCTGAACGGATCAGAGTAAGTGCGTTAGTGTGGATGCAGCACTGCGGGGAACTGGCTCACCTCAGACAGGTGTCCTGGCTTGTCGCTATTGTGCCGTGCCTCTGGCTCACGCTTGGTTGAGAGTGTGTGAGGAAGATCTTGGATCTGTCTTTACTTATCCACACGCGCCCACACAAAAAGTGTTATGAGATGGCTGCAGAGTTCTGGAGATACCGGAATTTCTTACGTGATGTGGAGATTCCGGTTCATTCCACTGTGTTTTGGTGGTCTTGGGGCCTTATAAAATTCAGTTTTAGGAGGCTGCTCCAGTTTGTCTTTGAAGTAGCAGTACTTTTGTAGAACTTAACTATACCAACAGTTCAGTAGTAGATTTCCTTTGATATCAGTGGTATTTTATTTCTCTTGGTCTGTGTGCAATGCTAGAAATACTTCTCTTTAATCTAGATTTGCAAAATCTGGTGTTCTTCTGCACTAAACTTGCAGACTCACTTCCTTGGAGCTAAACACAAGACGGTAAGATCAGTTTTTGAATGCACCTTTTGTCAGATTTTACCAATTTATTTAGCAATAGCATATGGGGTTTGAAATCTAGTTTTTAATGTGGTGTTGAAACATACAATTTCAGATATGTAACTAGTTTTGCTAATTTACTGTCCTGTTTACCACGATAAAGTAGAACTTGGTTTTGTACATTAGTCCTGTCAGAAGATGTTACAACTTTATGTTTGGTAAAGACAATACATGAGAATACATGGCTGTTAATAAAGGCAGAATGGAATTACTTAAATCATAGACAATCTCCAGGAAAAAAAAGGATGTTTTTCTCTTTTAATTTTCATGTAATTGTTCACCTCAGATAGTCTATGCTGTTGGCATTAATCTAACTTATTTTATATATAATGAAAGCTTTGCATTGTTGTTTTTTGACTCTTAAGTGTCTTTCTTCTTTGTTGGTTGATGACTTGGTAACTTAGATTGAAGAAGCATTGAAAGCTCATGGCATGGGTAAGTGCAAGAATTTTTGCTTCCTGCTGTGTTCTATACCTGCATCTTTCTCCCCACCCCAATGTAGTTGTTTATGAAACAAATGAGATAAAGACTTTCTCAAGACTTGTGCTTTAAGACCTGTCTTGTGTTTTTTAATGATATAACTATCTAATCAATCAGTAATGTGAGCAAGAGGTATGCAAAGTTGATTAACAAGCGCTAGCTAGAATACTAAAAATCACCTACATTAAAATTTTGAGAAACCCTAAAGAATTCAAGACATTAGAGACCTTCAAAATTTAAAATATACTTTAAAAGAACTATGCTTCTCAAAGCCTGTAGAAATACTGTATATACTTTATATTTGTTTTTGAAAAGGGCTTAATTTCCTTCAGCTAATTAAGATATTTTTAATACTTTTAATAGGTTTAATAAATCATTAAATCTACCCTGAGTCTTGATGAACTGCTCTAGTTCCAGAAGGAGTGAAGGTCTAACTATGTTCACAATTATTTTCCTACTGTGGTTTCATGATGCACCAAAATGTATTTACAGGTTTCTACAGTGCACTGCTCTTGTTCAGTTTGAAAGTTGTTGTTCAAGTTAGACATAGTCACTGGACCTTCGTGGTCTGGGAATTTTTGTTTGGATTGTAAAGGAAATTTAACTGATGAAATATTTAGCAGCTGGATGCTGCTGAAATAAACACCCTGAAATTCCTGGATGCCCTGAAATGTTTAGAGACATTGAGCTTGATTGGTCTTCCTCTCTGCCTGCTTCATTGAATTACCTGACATAAAATAACTTTGTTGTTGTTTGGTGTGAATGTTTTTTATCAATCTTTTGGAGCATGGTGCTAATGACACCAGGGTCATGGGTTCAGTCCTTGTATGGGACTCAATGATCCTTGTGGGTCCCTTCCAACTCAGAATGCTCTGTCAATCTGTGAGGAAAATCTCTTAGCACATTCAAAACTAATCATATCTTAGTTTTCTCATGACAACAAAAGCTCAAAGAGTTTTTTCTAAAGTAGTCAGTTATTTTACTAAATTGTTCTCTCAGTTGTACTAACAATTTTATTTCCACTTCTGTCGGATTCTTTGTTTTCTTTTGTTTTCTTCTTTGGTTTTTTTTTTTTTTTTTAGTTAAAACAGAAGGTTGCTCAGGGAAGAAAGTGAAAACACCTGCGAAACTTCCTGGTTTTGGTAAGAATGTTTAATGCCTCCCCTCACACCTCCCCGGAAAAAAAAGTGGAAGAAATAAAAAATGTTGAGGTACAATATTACAGGTGATATCTAGATCTTAGCAGGTCATTGGGAATTCATTTCTGTTCATTGTACTTTCAATCTGCAGTAATGTTTTATAATAGGTGACTTAATTTGTCATGTGGGACCATGTATGAGCAGGGACTTGTACAGGACTCAATGATCCTTGTGGGTCCCTTCCATTTCAGAATGGTCTGTGAATCTGCGAAAAAAATCTCTTACCACATTCAAAACTAAACATAGATTAGTTTTCTCATGTCAGCAAAAGATCAGAGTTTTTTTCAAAGTAGTCTGTTATTTTGCCAAATTGTTCTTTCAATTGTACTAACAATTTTATTTTCACTTCTGTCGGATTCTTTGTTTTCTTTTGTTTTCTTCTTTGGTTTTTGTTGTTGTTGTTATTTTTTTTGTTTTCATTAAAACAGGAAGTTGCTTAGGGAAGAAAGTGAAAACACCTGTGAAACTTCCTGATTTTGGTAAGAATGTTTAATGCCTCCTGCCCTACCTCCCCGAAAAAAAAAGTGGAAGAAATAAAAAATGTTGAGGTACAATATTACAGGTGATATCTAGATCTTAGCAGGTCATTGGGAATTCATTTCTGTTCATTGTACTTTCAATCTGCAGTAATATTTTGTAATAATACTTAATTTTTGCGAACCAAATGCTTTAAAAAGAGTAGAAATAAGATTGGGGGGATAATGTTTTATAATAACTGACTTAATGTGTCATGTGGGACCATGTATGAGCAGGGATTCACTTGTATGTGAATTTCTTACAGTGCCACTTGAGCCAGAGAAGGACACGTCATATCATGGACAGACATTGGAAGAACAGCTTAATACGTGTAAAGATTCAGAACCTGCACTGGGTGAGGGCTTTTAATACTGTAATTGGTTTTGTGATGCTTACCTTTAAAGAGTATGGATTAACTTTTTGAAATGTAAAATTAGGTAGTGTGTAATAAAATCTTCTTATGGTTACACTGAGTACCCAATAGTATGGTGTGGAAGTAACAGATCTTAGTGACAAAACCATTGGATTTGGCCTGGAACATGTTTGATTAAATATCTCATGTTGACAATATTCTCTAGACACAATCTAAAATGATATGACAGAAATGAACTTTAACTTAAAAGATCAGTGTGGCTCTTTGCAATTTAACTACCCATCTAGTGGAGGGGAGATAGGAGTTGACAGAAGAAACAACTAGGGCCATATATTCAAATACATTCCCTTCTAAATAGTTAAAAAATAATTGTTGCTATTATTTTTTTAGATTTTTTTTTTTAATTGTTGAGTCCTATGTGGTAAAAATAAGGCATCCTAAAAAAATCAGTTTTGTACCGTTGGTGTTCAAAAAGTCTAGCCACGCAAAAGATAAAATACCTGATGGTTCTAAAAGTCTTCATTGATGTATTTGACATGCAGTAGCAATCTTTTCCTTATATGTCAGTGCTTTAAAATCCGTGCTTTTGCAACCAGCACTGATGACTTGTTCCAGCAAATGTTGGAACCCTGAGTTCTGAGAATTTCAGCCTTTCAGTACTGACAGACAGTGATCCTCAGAAGCACAGTGCATTTGACCTGAGACCTTGGGAAAGACTTCCCAAATTGTTTGATAACACTGAGGTTGTTGCTGTGTAATTAAAGTTATGTCACTGGGTGGAATATGTAGGAATATAGAAATGTAGGTTTATGGAATATAGTAGTATATATATGTGTAACAATACAGAGGATTTGGGGTGTGGGTTTGTTCTTCTTCTTTCTTCTTTCTTGTTTGCAAATCTGGGTTTTCTGGTATTGGTTCAAAAAACCCACAGTGCGGGACATGAATAGTTAGTTATTGGATTATAAGTAAAAATAAATTACTTGGAATTCCATAATTGGGTGATTTGGACCTTAAAAGGCATTGGAAGTTGAAGCTCAGGGCCATTTTCACCTTGTTAACTTAGAAGGCACACTCTGTGCAGCTGTATTATAGATAAGATACATTAAACATCTAAGTCCGAAGATAAACTCCCTGTCTCCTGCATTTTAATTCGAACTCTGAGTAAAATGGACTCACAAAAACAAGAAAATAACCAGAAAGGAAAAGTAATAAGCAAACACCAAATTTCCTAAGTTGTTTGGGTTTTTTTTTCAATACAGGACTTAATTACATAATAGAATACCGAACAAAAGACAACGTTCCTTTTCTCTATGAATGTCAACTATGCTACTGTAAAACAGGACTGAGTAACATGTTCATGCATGTTTGTGGTTCCAAGCACAGACTGGCATACTTGGTAAGTTATTTTTGTTTGTTTGTTTGTTTGTTTTAATGTAATGATTAAAGGAGAGAATTTATTAGTCATATTTTGATTTTTAAAAAATTAAAATGAAGGTTTTACATAAGCTTTTGTGAGAATCTTTGTATTGCAATTATGCAACTGGGATGAATCGACTTAAAATTGTTCTCATCAATAATGTGTATGTCTGTCCACTGCTTGACACTGAGTGTTTAGTTTATTCTGTTTTGGTCAACCAGTAATGAAATCTGTAGCTAAAATGGACTAGAAGTAGATTTTTGACTGATTTTTGTATTATGTAAAAGAACGGGATCAATGAAGAAACTATTCCATCTTTCAGATGCTCTAAAAGGAACATAATTATAAATGAACATGATACATACTAATTAAATTATTAGATACTGTGACTTGGAATCAGGGGGAAAAAACCCAACTCGTATTCTGTTTTCAGGCTAGACAAGCCATGCGAGTTCTGTGGCCTATTTTATGACAACTGGCAAAGCTCTTGAGGTTCGTGTCAGCTCACAAACATTCAAACACATTGTTATTTTCAATATGTTTAGAGAAATGAGGCTGTCCAGTCTTTGAATGTTTGCTTGAGTATATTGGCTTAAGGGGGGCTTTAACAAAACTGTGAAAGCAAGATTCTGAAAAGTATTTTGATACTTCCCATAAAAGTCTCTCAAAATTGGTATTATATTCCACATATCTTAAAGTCATAGACAGCTGAGTTCACATAGTATTTTGGGGCAGTTTTAGGCCTAATGTTGGGTGTGCTGCTGTGAATGTGCAGTGATGTCTTTCATAAACACCATGCTGTTTCTGGCCATTGATTCAGACGTACATGCTGAGTTTTGGTGTTCTCAGCTATTATATTTCTTGCTTATTTGGAACTGTTTCGTGCAATTCTGAATCTTACACTTGTTAACTGCATCTCTGTTAAATTCTTAAATACTATAAAAATACAGTAATTCATGAAGGATAAATTTTAAGTTGTGCACCTGAGCTGGATTAACCCTAGGTAGTGGAAAAGGCAGGAGACTAAATGCCTGGAATTTGCTCTGCTAAAAAAGGAGCCTGGGGGTCCTGGTGGATAACAAGCTCAAGATAAGTAGTGTACCTTGGTGTCAGTGAAGGCTAACAGCAAGCTGAGCTATACTAACAAGGGTACAGCCAGTAGATCAAAGGAAGTGATTTTTCCCCTGTTCTTGATCCTTGCAAGGCCATATCCAGAGTATTGTGTTCAGTTTTGTGCTACTGCAGAAAGGAAGCTATTTATGAAGTTGAGCTAGTCCAGTGGAGAGCTGCCAAGATAGTCAGGGGGCTGAAGCACATTTGTGCCATGAAGAGAAGGTAGTTGGGTTTCTTCTGGCTGGAGAAGAAAAAGTGTCAGAGGGATCTAACAGTAACCCTCCAGTACCTCAGAGGAGGTCATTGAGAAGGCGGAACCAGACCCTTTTTAGAGCTGCTTGGCAGGAACATAAATTCAGACGGGGTTTTCCTACTTGATATAAAGACATTTTTTGCTGTGAGTGCAGTCAAGCATTGGAACAGGTTGTTCAGAAAGGGGGGGGGAATCTCTCTTCCCAGAGGTTTTTAGACCCAAGTGGGCAAAGCCTCATGCAACCAATTCAGCATTCAGAGTCAGCCCTGTTCTGAGCTGAAGATGTGGCTTCAGTTTCCCAAATTATTCTGTGATTCTGTGCATAAGTATTTTAGTAAGTTCTGCTATGTATATGTAGAAGTTGATTTATGTCCCATGATTATTAACTGTGCTGGAGTTTTGTGGCTTAAGGACTTGCATTTATTTTCTAGAGACAACATTATCCAGAGATAGCACAATCTGATGAAGTTAAGGGTAAAGGCTCTGAACTGAACAGAAGAGTTAGGCAAGTTGGATTAACAATTGAGAAGAAAGAAGGAAGAAAACAAATACAGGTACATTTCTCTTAAGAATTCCAGGAGCTTTATATTTAATAAAGAAACAAAGAATGTAATTTCCGCTACAGTGGGCAGATTTGCTTTGGATGGTAGGAGACTCTTGCTTTTTTAATCTGTATTACAGGTGCTTTTTGTCATTTTAGTAATTCTTCCAGGATTATTTTGGACGTAATTTCCCTATCTGAGTGCACAAATAATGCAAAATAGATATACTAATATTGAATCAATTCTCAGCTCTGTGTGTGTATAAAATAAGTTGTTTCATTGCTGCTAGGAAACTGCCTTTGTAACTTTCCTGAATAGTTTCTGCTTCGTTAGCAGCTCATGGCAATTCTAAGGGGAGCCAGGTGAAATTTCTGATAGTACAGATGGAAGTGTGGGAATTTGCAGATTGACATGGGATTATCAGCAGTGCATGTGATTGCAGAAGTGCCATAAGCTTAAATTCTTATGGAGCTGCACCTTTAGAAACAAATTCATGTGGAGATATCTTCATATTGCTCTCTGTTGTTGCTTACACTGCAGTAGTATTTATAATACCTTTTTGTAAGGACAAGATATTGGTGAAGTTTCTTCTTGATGTGTACCTCACCACCCTGGTTCATGACAGCTTATTGAGGTGCTCACTATTCTTCGTGGTACACATTAAATTTGTTTTCTCCATCAACTTCAATTTCTGTCAGCATCCTGCTTGTTAAGCCGTGTTTCTTGTCAAGATCCCTTGCTAATGCTACTTAATGTGCATAGATGTCTCCTTTCAAAGTGGAGTTCCCAAGGTTCCTGTGTTAAAGCTGGTGATGTCCTGCCCATCTGGAAAAAGACCCCTGTTTCTTTCTGTGTGATACCATCACACTTAGGCTCAAGGATAAGAGCCTGCTCTGATCCTATCCTTTTCTGATAAAAAACAAGTATGGGAATATCAGAAGATCAAGTCAAGACAATGCTCTAGAAGGGAGAGATTTCAGATTATCAAATCCGTTCTGGCTGCGTATCCATTTTTAACCTCTGTTTAAAAAGAAAAGCAGCTGACTGTTGGCAGCAACTTTTTCATTTGACTTACTTTAATTTCTTTTTGACTTGAGATGGTTTATTTTACTTGAGATTTATATTCATGGATATGGAAATATTTACTTCCATCTATATTTTGTAGACCTTTTTGTTTTTCTAGGTAGTTTATTACATCCATAGCAAATCTGTTCTTGATTTAAGGAATTTTTAAACAAAGCATGTGTAACCTGGTTTAATTTTACTGCTCTATCTTCTGAAACCAGCTGTTTAATTTTCTCTTTTTTTTTAAACTCTAGAAGAAATTTATTTGTGGTAAATAAGTGTCCAGGTAACTAACTTACTGACTTTTTGAATATCCATTAAGAAATACACACACGTGTTTTACACTACTGGTCGTATATTCTTAAAAAAAAAATTAATGCTGATGAAATATCTATGGAATAATTTTATCCACAAAATAACTAACATAAATGGGTTTTATTTTTAGGTTGTTACGGGTGTTCCAACAATGAGGAGGAAATGGCAAGAATGTAAGTGTGCTCAGTGGGGTGCAAATTGTCCGTTTCTAATTTGGTCCTCCTTTGATCTAAATCAGACCTGGGTGGTCTCTGCAGTGCCAGATACTCACCAGCATTTTGGTGAACTGGACAAAAGGAGCAGGTTGGGGGTCTATGCTCATATGTAATTTCCATTTCAGAAAGCCACACAGAATTCTTAAAGCACAAGCCACAGCTCTTATCTCTGGAAGAAAATTTTCTCTTTTACTAGCCATTTGATACTCACAAAATTGTAGGAATGTGGTATCAGTGAAACCTCCCCACTCAGTTTGATGTTTTAATACTCATTGTAGTACAATGTTGTCCAGGTGGACAGCCAGTATGACTGCATGCTGCTTGAGGAAATGGCTAAAACTTGCTATGAGAACCTTATCCTCATTGCATGAAAAATAAAGGTTGGAATTGAAACTAAAGTACTTAATTTTAATGTATATCAGTATGTGAATGGTACCTTAAAATAGCTCAGTAGAAGTAACGTGATGGTCTTGATTAGCAGTGTCATACTCCAAAGAGGAAGAATAGCCATTTTGAATCTAGGAAAGTGGTTTGAAATAACCTGTTGGTTAATGTGTCTAATTTTGCATGTGACTTTGTGGCATTCTACTACATTTATAATATTTACATATTTTAAGAAATGCAAGCGTGTAATTATAACCAGGGCATAAAATATCTTAAACTTTGTTGCTGATTTGTAGTTTGTATTTAATATGCTGTCACATAATAATGCTTATAAAATTATTCTTAGTGTTTGTAAGTACTGTTGCACAGAAACAGAGCTAGGTGAAATCAAAGTGCAGTAGTAGAACCATTCTCTACTAAGATAATGTCTCTTGTGCTACATTTCAAACGTGTTTGTTTAGTTCTCAATGCAGATGACAGCCCTTCGAAAGCTAAAGTTCAGCATGTGGATACACCCCTTAGTAATGCAGAAAAAACAGATAATAAAAGTAAAGATGGGGAACTGACAGACCCTACTCAAGGTAAAAGGAAAAATGGTTTCTTTTAATGTTTTTTTTTTTCTAACTTTCACCAGTGCATGAGTTATTTACTCTGTAGGTGCCTGTTCCACATACAGTTTCCACAGGTGAATTATAAATGTGAATTTGCACAGTTGTGTGGATGGCCTTGGGATCTGTGGCAAAGGAAAGAATAATCCCAGTGTTGGTGAAGAAAACATTCTACTTCTACTGATTTTTTTAGGTTCTGTTTTTATGTTATTTCTTCACAAGATACCTTACTTCCACCCTTAGGTTTTATTGATGTTGTCTTTAGAAGTATTCTTTGTTTAGAATTTTTTTAAATTAAAACATTGGAAAAACATTACTTAATATACTTTTTTATGGTTTTAGATGAAAATAATGTTCAAGTGGAGAATGAAAAAGGGCAGAAAGAACAGGCAAAACCAGATGAAAAGGTTGAACCTAATAATGCTATTGAAAGCAGCAAAGGCAACAACTCAGAAAGGTAACAGAAACAAAAAACCACCACCTTCAAACCCACTTAACTTAAAGGAAAATGTTGTACATGACAATTGTCTATATTGGATTTGCATAGTAAAATCCATGTCTTCTGAAATTGTGCTCAGCTGTAAACTTCTGTCATCAACAGAAAACCTGGTGTATGTAAAGTGACCTCAGACTTTGCTCTGGATGCAATTGGCTTTTGTATTTAACTATTATCCTTAAGGTATAGTTGTCATGTGCTGCTGAAAATGTTCAAAAAGAACATTTCCTCATGGTTTAAACTGCCTCTGTTACAGGTTCATATCAGATAATTAGAGTAGTAGATGAACTGATTTTGGAAGGGAAAGACAATCAGTAATAGCTGTAACAATTGGGGTTTCTTCTTTACAAATGATTTTGTGGAGGAACAGTAAGTGTTCTAAAGGAACAATTGTGTTCTAAAATGGTGAAACTGTGCTTGCTGCTTGTGAGCATCTTATTAGTAATAGCATTGTGAGTTCAGTTTGAACTGTCAGCCTTTGTGTGAGGAGAACATCTCCAACATTGGTCGTCTTTGTGCAGCACCAGGAACCACAGGAAGGCACTCAGTAAGGGATATACATGCATCAACTCAAACACAGGACTTCTGCTCCAACAATTTAGTTACTTGATTTTGCTCTTAATGACATTCCCTTGGAATGTGTTTTAACTTCAGACCAGTAATCTCTCTCCCAGACATGGAGGGCTAATGCCTTCTGCTTGTTTATTATTAAAGGAGAAATTTTCATGTTCCTGACATTTTTGTAGGACTTGCCTCTCTGTGGAGCAACTGTTATGGAAAAGAATCAGTTGAAACTAAATTCAAGTCCAGATGTTTGAATCTTTGTGTTTATTTATTGGCTTTCAAATAACTAACAGTTCTGAATCGGAACTAGTTTGTGAAAACATGAAGAATAGGAAATGAATAAAAGCTCAGCTATCCACATCTGGAGATGCTGAGGTCTATTTCTACCTGGTACTGATCCTCTGTGTGCAGTCTTGTTCTTTTAAATTTTAAGAACAGCTTCCTTTGGAAAATCACTTAATGTTATTCTTTTAATCTGATTCAGATAGATCCTGGGTGATTATGAACAGCCAGGTGTTTCAGTGAGAGACTGACTTGGAAGTTAGTTACTAAATTAGGACTTCAGCTTGTTACTTTACTATTTATTTTTGTGAGACTACTGAGAGATATGAACTCGATACATAGTTTTTAAAAAGAATTAAAAGATCAGATTCTAATTGGCAGCAAGCAGCCAAATAATGTTTCCTCTTAAAAGATTCTGCAATATGTTTCTGAGAATGTCTGTGATTCCTTATTTCTTTGTAGTTAAGTTTCTGAACAAACAGTCATCTGAAGGTGTAAATTATTTTATCACCATCTGCTTTTGCTAAACTTTTGATTCCTAAGAAACATTTCAAGGCAGAGGAGGGCTTAGGCTTGGCAGTCATATGGTTTTGGTTAATTTAAGAAACCCCCAGCCACTCTCATCCCTGGTTCCTGGGCTTGCGAAGGGATAGAATGTATCTATAGTAGTTGTAATGGCAGAACAGCACAAATATGGCATAGAAATGTTTAGCCATGTGAATCTTTGTATGCCCAGTATTTGTATGGCTGCATTGTAAAACACTAATTTTTAATAGTTGAATTTTTTAAAGGCAAGTTTGTGAAGTGCTGATAAAAGTCCTACTGTAATTAGGAGCCTTGTTTCACTGCAATGCATACAAAAATCTTACAGCTATTACAACCAGTATCAAGCTTTTTTATTAATTCTGGGTTTTAGAACTTATGTTCTAGATAATCACACTAAGAAAAAACCAAACCCCATAAATAATTTTGATGATGATCTGGGATGACAGGGATTTCTCTGAGGAAATAAAAGGTGACCTTTCTTTCAGAGTGTGTCAGAACTACTATAGTAGTAGTGTGTCAGGAATTTAAACTGATTATCAGTTATTGGCTGGCTACACATTTTCGCTGGATCAGCCAACTGAATGTTTTATTTATTCTATTTTAAGGTGTGAGACCAATAAACAATCAGAGGAAGAAAACAAGGAAGCTGAGGTGAATATTTTTCTGTTAATGGGTTACTCCATTTTCCAAATAGTTGGGGAAATAATTAATATATGATTGGCAGTCGTGTTTGCTTACTCAAATTAATATTATTGACACTAAATTAGCTACAAGTTACTAAGGCAAAACTATCTACAACAAGGTTTTTTCCTACTTTGTTATGAAAACCTATGTACACATTTCATAACAGCACAAACAATTTCAATTTTAGAGTAACCATAATTATTATTGCTTATTTGTATTTACTGCATATAATAGATCTCAGGACCTCTTTTTTTTATGTTAAACAGCAAGAATTTACAGCAAATCCTGAAGAATTCACTAGTCAAGAAGAACTGTTGAGTTATTTGGTGAGTGTTAAATCTTACCTTGCAAGGTAATTTTGGAAAAAAAAAAGAAAAAATAGAAAAAGAAATCACTGGTTTGCTAAGTCTAAAATGTAGCAAGTAATGAAAGGCAGAATTTAGGCAGTCTGGTAATCTAACAGATTACCATTTTGCCAGAAGGCAGGATTCAGAATAAAATGAATGTCACTGAATTTATAATGTATCTATTGATTCTCAAGTTTCTAGACATAGTTTTTGCCAAAGTATTGGTTTACTGTCAGAGGAATGACTTGCATTGAAAATTCTTTTTTTTCAACTGTATCTTATCTTCACTCCTTAACTACATGCTTAGCTAATATGACCTTTTTAAACGTCTTTTCTCCTTTGTTTCTGCAAGTGGTCTGTGATTTTCAAATGAGGAATTTGGAAAGATGGAATTCAGTAATGGAAGGAAGCAGAATGAAGACAAATATCAGAGATATGTAGAAAGGAAAGAAGGGATTTTTAAGAAATAAAATGCAAGTAGTGTATTTAAAACAGGGTTCACCCCCTGCCCTGGCCCAAAGTACCATAACTGCAAAACCTGCCTATTCCCTCTCTAAAGTAAGTGTCAGAACACCACAATTCTGTTCAGTTGTTGAAGATGTGTATTATGTACCCATGCACAGCAGTGATAGGAACAATGAGAGTGGAAAAGTGTCAGTTGCCAGTTGTTAGATGTGTCAACAGCAGTCGTGGTCTTGCACACAGAAATGGTGATTTTCATAAAAGCACCAGTGACAAACTCTACGAAAACCTTGTACTGATAGTTGCTTGACTGATCTACTGCATGGTAATTTAGGCGCTATTGACTATCATAAAATGTTTTTTTTCCTCTTTTTTATAAGGAATTATTAGGTGTAGAGGTTGCACCTTGTTAATAAAACTTGAATGTTTTGAGGGATCTTCTTGCTTAGTATGATTGTCCTCTGAGAAGAAAAGAGGACTGTTGGGAATTGATAGGAACAATGTTCTGTTTTGGAAAGTGTGGAAATCATTTATTTTTGCATCTACAGTCATTTTTGCAAAAGCTGCGCTAAGTGTTTCTGTTGTTGGATTCAAAGGTTTCTTATGTGGTGGAAAGTAATTTTACAGGTATCTTTTTTGGACTTGCTGTTCATATTGTGTAAAGCTGTCCAATAATTATCCATACTATATTTCTTTTATTACCTCATAGCAAAATTATCCTTGCCACAGTTTAATCTTCTTTTTACAGCTAGCTTTTGACAAGATCTTCATTAAATGTTACTTGTGCAAAGCAGGAGAGATAAATACTATTCATGTTAAAATTGTAATATATCCCTGTTACGCTGTCTCATACGAACTTAATGCTAGGTTTTTATTACTTCTTTTCCATTGTCTGGAGTGTTTAAAGGTGTTTGTTTCTAATCCAGAAGACTTTGAGCTGTTAGGACACACCTGGAGCTCTGTTACTTTGCCCCCAAGAAAGTATTTTCAGCAGAACTTTCTTGGTATAGACAAGAGGGTGACACGTGTAGCCCTCTCTGTGAGTGCTGTTGGTGCTAGAACTTGCTCCCCTAGTAGAGCTTCACAGCTTCAAGACTCCTTTTTCCTTAGGCTTTTAGGGAAGAAGAAGGGTGATGTAAGGCAAGGCAGCATGTACTTTTAAATTCAGTATCATTCTGGCTCTTTGCTGTGTTCTAGGGAAATGGGTTATGACTATATTGCCTCAGGGAAGGTGTACACATTCATTTGTATGCAAACATCTTGGAAAGAGATCAAAATACTTAAGGAAAAAGCATCAGCTCCTATGTATTTCCAGGCATATTTTCGTGTTATTCCTTTTCAAATGATTGTGTTGGGTAGCTGCATCTTCCTTTTCTTAGGATTCTCTTCTATTCCACCTTCCTGCCCCCCATTCATGGGATTAAAAATAAAAACTGTATTTGCTTTGTAATTTCAGCCAAGTCTAACAGAAGGGTAGAGACACAGAGAAAATAAGGTTCCTGCAGGTTTGTTTATAAATTGTGATACTTCAGTTTTTCAGATGAAAAATGTTTTATTGTGTGTTGGTTTTTTTTTTTTTCTTTTTTTTTTTCCCTAGCAAAGTTTTGAGATACTGAATGAAGATGATGCTTCATTTATCCTGAAAGTTACACAGACTCTCACAAATGCACTGGTGGAATATCGTCAGCAGGCTGCATCAAACAAAGTAATGTGGATTTTGTTTTGGTTTTGTTCTACAAACCTGTAGATTCCTGTGATTGTGCATTTGTGTTAATTTAGATGATACAATAAAACAGAAATGCTGTGGAGACTGTATTGTAAGTTTTGCCTGTTAAATACATGAATTTTGGTAGTGATGATAGGGTAAAATTTTAGATTTTCTGTTGATGAGTCTTAATAATTTCTGTTCAGTGGTGCTTGTTTATTTTGTTGTTGTTGGTAGAAACTAAAAATCATCTTGTCACTTATTTTCCGTGCTTTTCCTTACATCTAAGTTTTTCTGCAGCTTTTGCCCCTTTTTAATTCTAACTTAAGGTTTTTCTCATCTCTACTGGCTTGCCTAACACTCCTGTTCTGTATCC
Source organism: Struthidea cinerea (assembly GCA_013397865.1). NCBI lineage: Eukaryota > Metazoa > Chordata > Aves > Passeriformes > Corcoracidae > Struthidea > Struthidea cinerea. The sequence goes on from VZTI01004400.1 coordinate 1,149,310, forward strand.
CGTTTCTGTTCCCAGGCTTCACTTCATTCACCATGCAATCACGCATCAGTGACATGATTTTTTTTCATATACAACTTCTGGTCATACTCTTTGGACTGTTCTTTTTGAGGTCTCCTTCTTCTTCCACTATTAGAAACCCAGTTTTTCCCCTCTCTGCTGTTACTTGTGACTGACTTATCTTTACACAGGCAGTACATATGGAGGTGTTTTGAGTACTTCTCTGAGGCTGCTGACATGTTACAAAACAATGAAGTTCTAACTGAAATAACTTCTAACCTACAAGTTGTGGAAGACCAAAATGTTTTCCCGCATTAGGCCTTGTTAGTATTCTAAACTGTGATCTTTCAACTGGTAATTTTTTAACTAAATCTTTTATTTTGAGTGTGAAATGCTTCCTTTTTAGATCTGACGAGTTGAGAATTAGGCTCAATGAGTATCACTTCATTGCCTAATACAGAGCTTTTTCAGATGTAGGGAGATACCACGGGCAGTGTATACACCGAAGTTATTAACCCAATGATTTGCAAAGAAATACTTGATTTTTCAGATTTCGTGGCAGAAATACTGGTCTTTTATTTGGTTTGTGATCATTAAAAATGTAGTAGTTCATTGTTTCAAGAGTTTGTCCTGATGAGATTCTAAACTTTTTTTGAACTCATAGGACCACTTAAACGCTCCATATAATGGAGAAGCAGCACTGGAGTATTCCACAGAACAGTCTGGCCTGACTTCAGCAGGTATTAGTGACTCTGACACTGATAATGTTGGCTTTGCAGTCTTTAATGTGGGTTAATCTTAATACTGAACCTGGCATAAATGATAGTAAGTCTTTTCTTCCTGCTTTTCTAAAAGCAGAGCTTAAGAGCAGAATAAAGCCGGAGTCAAGTAGCATAAATTAATAGTTTTGGGGTTTTTTCCCCATCCTCTACTGATATTAGAAAGGGAAGACTATTAAAAACCACTGATCCTACTTAACTGTAGCATTTGGGGAAAAATTGAGTTAGTGCCACCTCTGACTTTCCTGTGTTCAAAGGATAGTGTTTCTAAGGAGACTTTCAAAGTTTCTCTGGCTTTTTTTTTCCCCCCGATGTTTTTTTTTTTTCCCTTCTTGGTGGAGGACATGTTTTCTGCAGGTGTAGTTGAATCAAGATGTTACTAGAGAGTTATGTGGTAGAGGGATAATTCTCTTTAATATCTGAATACTGCAGCTACTTGGCCTCGGTACTTCTGATTAATTTTTTCAAAGAATCCTGGATTTCTTGGAGGTCATTCCCTCCTGATACAAACAAATGGCTATTTTTCTTAAACCTAGGAAGTACAATCCTGTGCTTGGAAAGGCAAGATACCCAGAATACTAGTGAAGCTATTTTGTGTGATCTTTTTCTTTCTGTGCAGTGTCAATTTTCTAGTTTTTCTAGAAAGTTTAGCTTTTGAAAACCTCAGTTATTGAAATGCTAATAACAAAAATCTTGGTGACTTAGAATATATGAGATTTGAAACTTTTATTCCATTTTTGTAAGCGTAATGGAAATAGCTTTCACCTACCTGCCCACCGTTGTTTCTTCAGGATTTTCTGTAACTGGAAAGCAATCCTGATTCTTGGTTGTTTGAAAATGTAGCAAAGTTGGATGTGAGCTGTACCAGCAATACTGCTGTGCCAGACTGGAAATGCTTGTTTTGAAAAGCCCTATTCAGAGAAATAAGTAATGAAGGCTCTTCAGAATCCTCTCTTACTGAGAAACAGTATTTACCTTCTTTAGAATACTCAAGCAGCCAGTCAGCTAAGCAGTTCTTACCAGACAATGAAGATGAGCCCCAGAACTTTTCAACTGGCTCTTTGGAAACAGCATGTGAGAACAACATCACAACTGAATTTTTGAACAGTGTAAGAAATATGAATGCTGAGGAAGTTACTGCCACCCTACACAAAATAGCAGCATCGAATCCAGCTTTCAGAGGTAATTTGCATATTTTATATATATAAAAAATACAAATATAAAAATATACATAACATCATTTATTAGCTCTGTAAAATATTAAGGACTTAAATGGGTCAAAGAACTTCGAGGTATTAAGGAGGGCTGAAGAGACTTATTTTTTCCCACCCTTTAACTTTTGCAGGATCCAGTTTAGGAATGGTCATTCAGAATAGCTGCCTTCCCACAAAGGCATTAATAGTTGCTGATTTTTTTTTTTTTAATTCTTCTCTCATTTGTGCATAGTAACATTTACATGGCTAGAGACAGTAAACTAAAACCAAGCACATTATTGTTAGAAAAAATCAGAACCTTCTCTGTACTGTAAGTAGCTAGTTTTGTGAATACCAACAGTGAAGAAATTTTTATTTACTAGTCCCTGAAGGGAACTGTGTTTGCACTGTAGCATAGAAATAATAACAAATCAGAGACGAGTAGTCTTTCTTTTGCTTATAACTTTCTAATAAGTGTTAGCTATTAAGCCTGCCCGCATCTTCAGTCAACTACTGCTCTCTCTTCAGAAGTTTCCTGTGTACGTTTCTAAGCTTCTCAGAGTGTGTTTAGAATCATAAAGGTTAAAAAAAGAACAGTGTGTATTGTAGGAAAGCTTACAGTATTTAGGCACATTCTGATTGTTCTTAGTTAAGGTATTTTTCTTTTAATAAGAAAAGATCCAAAACTCATCTCAGCATCTGAATGTTTCAGTATAACTTGTGTTTTTAAGTGAATTTTGTCATAAAATTACTTATTTTCTGGTTTTGTTTGTTTGTTTGCCTTTAACTAAGGAATTGATATTCCGAATGTTATAAGGATCCTGACTGAAAGTGGAACTCTGAGGGGACCAAGCAATGGCAGCACACAGTGACGGTAGTTAATAGAGAGAATATAGCAATGTTTACTTTCTGTAAGTTTGTTGTTTTACTACATATGACCTCAATGGAGTTTATTTTGTTATGTTTAAGTTTTGTACAGTGGTTTTTTAATTAAATTAAGAACTTAGTTTTGATATTCTTGTTATTTATTTCTCCATTTAGCTGAGAGTTCTGTATTGTGGAAAGGTTGTAAAGCTCATGTTCATTTTTTCCATGTTAAAACAGCTTTTTAAAACACATAACTTGTTTTCTTCAGTATTATTAAATACTGTATATTGACAGTCTGATCTTTTTTTATTGTTGGTTCTTTTACAAAGAATTATCAGCAGAATGAACTACTGTGAACACTGAAGTGTTAGCAGAGAAATTTTCCAGTTTTCTGCTGCTCTCTGTGAGAGCTCTGTTTCTCACAGAAACTATGAAAAACAGTGCTACGATTTTGTAAGCAGAACTTTCTCTATCTTGCACCTGCAGTTGTTGTGTGGTATTGTTATGGTATTGTCTGGGAAAATATTCGGAAAGGTTTCAGCCAACCGGTACGGGAGGTGGATGGTCGGTGACCAATGACCTTATGCCATGCTGGCGACCCAAGTTATATAAACTGATTTATAATTAAATAAATGGGTTATTATTGCTCCTGAACTGGTGTGTCCTTCCTCGCCACTTGTGCCGCTCACAGCGACAAACTACTGCACTCAGCAGTACAAATTCATCCTACAACAAATACTCGGAAGTTATTCCCTGTGGCTGCTGGGCCTGACTCAAAAACCTTTGTAATCAAAAACCCTTTACCATATAAGGGTTATGAACAGGTCTCCACATTTTTTTTTCTTAAGAATACTAAAAAATAACAAAAAGTCAGTGCTGTCAGTTTAGTGCTGAGATGAGAAGTGGATTATTGCCAATTTAGGGAACATAGAAGCTTCAGCAAAGTTAGTAGAAGTTAGGTATGTTTTGCAAATTTAGGGATAGATCCCAATAGGTGTAACCAGGCTCTAGCTAAGAGGCACTGATGTGGTGGCAAAAGTATCTTTTGTCTTCTTTTATCCTACCAGTATGAGGATAAAATGAAAGCTGGCTTATACTGTCCTTCAGGCTCTTTTTACGTGAGCTTTTTTCCAACTAAAGTAGTACTGGTTTTGACTGAATGTACATGTCTCTATATTAATGACTTCTACTTTTGTAGGATGGTGAAAAAAAGTTTAGAATGGTTATAAATTAGTGTGCTTGGGAAAAAATATTTTTTTAAAGTGAAGTTGTGTAATTAAAGTTTGCTTCCTGCTTGTGATGCTGGGTAGCATTCAGTGGTTCTAATTAAAGCTCTTCAGCTTTGCAGCCAAATGCTGGTATAATTTAGACATGCTGGGGCCAGATGGCAAATGAACTTTTTAATGTTAACTTACCAGTTTTTTTGAGATCTGGATGGAATTTGAGAATCCTCATCCTGATGGTTTCACATCTTAATACCATGGAATGCAAGATGCGGTAAAACTACGGTGACAAAGCAACAACAAAATGTGTTAGTTTTATTCTGTGAACAGACACAGGAGGGAATATACAGACAAATTAAAACACTGTTTAAAGAAACTCTGAGGAATTTCTGGAATGCATCTAAATCTGTTCTTATCAGAGGCAGAGATGGAACCAGAGTTCTTACAGTTCATTTACTTTGTATAGGAACAGTGTTAATGCCTGCTTATTGAAGGTGAATTTAATCAGTAAAAATTGTGAATTCTGAAAATAAAAATAGAAATTTCTTTTTCCTGTTTGTTTTCAAAGTGCAGAACAATCTTTGTATTAAAATAATAAAATCAGAATATTCAGCTGTTGTAAAGGCCATCTCTGGGACAGCTTCTTTTACCTCTTACTGCGGAATCATTCCTAGTGGAAATAAAGTTACAATTAAGTTGAAATAACTTGGATTTGAGGTGGATTTTTTTGCTTGGGTGCAGGAGGAGCATGCTGAAAAAGAAAAGCCCCCTGAATCTGTAGCACACTGACATAAAATGGTTGAATGGTGTGCTGCAGAGTGCTGCTATACTTCTCAAAGTCAGCTGAGAAGCCTGAACTGGGTAAGAGTTACAAAGTGTACGCTTCTGGACATGTTTTCGAAGAACACGGTACAACATAGTCTGTTCAGCTGTACAATTATTTTTCTTTTTATTTTTTATCTGGTGCAAATAGAGGCTGAAAAAGCATTGTATTATTTTGTTCTTGTATCTGCCTCTGTTTTGTGATGACTTGGTGTATTTTTATACTAATGGAAAACTATATTTGTTCCAAAACAGGTTTTAACGTTTTACTTGTGCCAGTATTGCAAAGTAAGGAAAAAAAAGGCATTATCTTTACTGATACTATTTAAACAATAGTGTTGACTGTATTTAATATTATACATTTTGGTTTCTCACAGTAACAGCAAGGCAGACTTCTGAGGTAACTAGAGAATTAATAAAATTAAAACTTAAGCAATAACAAGAAAAATTAAACTAAGAGAAAATTAATTTTCCTTTAAGCTTTATCTTGGTTTTACACATTTTATTGAGACCAGAGAGCTTCGAGGAAAATATTTTTAACAAAAAGCTGCAGAACTCCTACTCCTCACGGAAGGCAGAAAGGGGAAAGGAGAAGGGTGTTCACAGGTTAATTGACAAGAAATGAAAAGTTTAGAGCGTGCAACTGCAGAGTTGCTGCCTGGTGTGAATTGAGACTTTCTCTATTCTAGACAGGTATGCAAACACCGTCCTCGTTTGTTGCTTCCTGGGTCTCCAAGGATTTTGCACTCTCTTTCTGACATGGGAATTCATTACCCCTTTGGAGCAGTGAGCTTTATCTAGGTACACATGTACAAAAGTGCGTAGCGTGCCTGGTGGTTTATATGTGAAATAATAACCTCATATATGTGAAATAATAGCAATAACCTCAAATGCCAATGCTGACTCTGCAGTGCCTTCACTGGAAGAATCAGAGAGTCAATTAGGTTGGAAAAGACATATGAGAACACATCTAACCCATGACCCAACACCACCCTGTCAACTAAACTGTGGCACTCCTGTCTTTCCTTAAACACCTCCAGCAGCGGTGACTCCATCACCTCCCTGGGCAGTCCATTCCAATGTCTAATCACCTTTTTCTATGGAGAAATTCCTCCTGATGTCCAACCTAAACTACCCCTGGCGTAGCTTAAGACTGTGTCGTCTCATCCTGTCCCTAGCTGCCTGGGAGAAGAGGCCGACCCACACCTGGCTACATTCTCCTTTCAGGTGGTTGTAGAGAGCGATAAGGTTCCCCCTGAATCTCCTTTTCTCCAGGTTAAATAACTGCAGCTCCCTCAGCTGCTCCTCACAGGACTCGTGCTTATCTCAGTACTGGTTATTATTGATGCGTTCTTGTTGTCTGCTGGGGTGCTAGTGCAGCCACACTTCAGGGGAAGGGAGTACACCGTCACAGAACCACAGAATAAACCAAGGTGGAAGAGACCCACAGAAATCATCGAGTCCAGCTCCTGGCCCTGCACAGGATACCCCTAAATCGGACCATGTGCCCGAGAGCTTGAGTTCAAGCTTGAACTCTCAGGCTTGGTGTTGTGACCACTTCCCTGGGGAGCCTGATCCAGCCTTTACCCTCTGGGTGAAGAACCTTTTCCTGATATCCAACCTAAACCTCCCCTGACACAGCTTCAGGCCATTCCCTCGGGTCCTGTCACTGGTCACCACAGAGAAGAGATCAGCGTCTAGCCCTCCTCTTCCCCTCTCGAGGAAGATGTACACGAGAAAAGCCATATCCCAGACGAAGCCGAACACTTGGCGCTGTGTTCCCGCCGGGCAGGGCACCGGCGGGACCGGCGGGACCCCTGAGGCCGCCCCGCCTGCAGGGGGCGCCAGCGCGCGG
>VZTI01004400.1:1156602-1227027 GCA_013397865.1 Struthidea cinerea
CCAGGCGGCGGCGGCTGCGGGGGATGCGCTGCCGGCGCGGGAGCCGCGCGGAGGTGATCGCCAGTAAGTATCGCTGTCCTGTGCGGGGAGAGAGCTCGCCCGGGGGGAAATCCTTATCAGATCGGAGGAGTTAGTTAGGGCATGTGCCTTGCTTTCGGGTTTCTCAGGATTTTCCTGACTGAGCAAGGTAATTAGTTTCCCTAAGAATGCCGCCTGAGAGCTTCGAGGGAGTAAAACAAGAATCTTTTGGTTGGAAAAGACCTCCAAGATCATCGAGTCCAACATGTAGCTGAATATTTTCCCTGAGCCTGAGGTGAGGGTGGCTGAGTGACATCTGAAGTGGTGTCTGAAAAGCGCTGTATGCTGCTTTATGTTAAAGGAAGCTTGCATCGATTTGAGGTTGTTTTAATGTTTTGAGTTGTAAAAACCGTGTTAGTGCTTAAACTATTAGGTGCACTTAGCTCAGTCCTGTTGGAGGTGGGCCAGGTGAAAATACACAGAATCATAGATTAGTTAGGGTTGGAAGGGACCTCTGGAGATCACTTAGTCCAGGCCTCCCTACCAAGGCAGCATCACCTAGAGCAGGTGACATAGGAGTGCATCCATGTGGGTTGGATTGTCTCCGGAGACCTCCCTGGGCAGCCTGTTACAGTGCTCTGATACCCTCAAAGTAAAGAATTTCTTCTTCATGTTGAGGTGGAGCTTCTTGTGTTTTAGTGTGTGGCCATTGCTCCTCATCCTATTTGTGGGCACCGCTGAAAACAGTCTGGCACCATCCTCTTGGCACCCATCTTCGAGAAATTTAAATGCATTAATGACATTCCCTTTCAGTCTTCTCCAGACTAAACAGGCCCAGCTCCCACAGTCTATCCTCATAAGAAGCAATTTGTGTCAAAAGGCAGTTGTTCCAGCAAGAAGTTTCATTAAAATAGTTACATAATTTCATCAGCTGTATACAGTTTTGCCTCGTGTCTTACTATGTAGCTACTGTGGTGTTTACCTGACTTTGGTTTTGTAAGGATTTTATGTTTTGATTTAGCGTGGTACGTATGAATTGGAAATGGATAGGCTTAGATTACCAATTATTTCCAGAACATTTAGTGCAAGGTAAGGTGTGCTGCTTTTAATAGGAGAAAGGATATTTTACAAGCCTCCTCCTTTGAAAGAACTTAATTGACTCTGTTCAGGTGTGTGCACACCTGTATTGTGAAGTTTTTAATGTTAATTGGGAGCCAGACGTCTACTCTTGTAAAAGTAAGCCTTCTTAGTGGAAATAACTTTTATGTCAAAAGCTTCTAGCTATTTCTATGTATCAAGTAGTGAAATTCTTGTAATTCTTTCCTAAAAGATGCATATGGTAAAAATCAAACTTTTATAAAGGCATGGTTGTTATAGTTGGACACTAAAGGACCTTTTTATTTTGGCACCAGACTCCAAGTTTTTTAAAAGCCTTTTGAGTTGATAGGTTACTTATGCCAAATTTGTACTTCAGTTAAAGTGGTCTTGCATATAATTTGTAAGCTAGCTTGTGAAAAGCAGAAATTAAGGTGTAGTCAGTTGTTTAAATTGTTTTAAAAGAATAGAAAATTAGTTTGTTTTAAAACATTCTTTAATGATTTTCCTGTTGATATGGAATATCAACTATATGAAACACTCTAGTGCAGCACAAATTTCAGTCCATTGGGAAAATCAGCTGTAGGAATGATGATCACATCCACCAGAAGAGAATCATTGTTTGGATAGGTTATTTAGAAATTTCTGGGTTTAGTCAGCTGTATTGTTGGGGTTTTGGGTTTGCAATTTTTTTTATTCGGGGTTTTTGGGGGGGGGTGGTGGTGGTTTGTTTGGGGTTTTTTGAGAGGATTAAATTAAGGAAACTGTGGTGTAGTGTTTGTTGGGCCTTTTCAGTGTGATTTTTTTTTTTTTTAACCTGATAGAAGTAAGAGTACTTTAGTGTCAAAAGAAATAGAACAAAACCAAAAATCCATTTAGAAACTTAGGGGGTTTTAATTTGCTTTGGTTATTGTACTTCTATTCCAGTATGTCTATACAACTTACAAGTGTAGTGACTCAGATACCTTATTTTTTATGCCTTATTAAATGTGTCTTCGTTTTCCATTCTTTTTACTCTATATTTGCCCGTTTGACCTCTTCTCTCCCCCCACTTCTAATTATTTTTAAATGCACAGACTGGATTTTTCAGTGTGTAGTGAAAGTTTTCATAGGGTTTTTATGTCCTCTTACTGGTGAAGGCTTGTTTAAACCTACGATTGTACATGTGCAGGCTGTGTGCTGTTAGTGATGAACTTGATAAGCGATGTTCAATTGAAAGGGAACAGTTTGCTGAGCTCCTTGGCTTGACAAGAGTCAATTATGTAAAAAGTTGCTTTGTTGGCAGGAACTTTTTAAAACAAAACCAAATCAGCAGCTTAACTCTTGATAAAGCAGTGGCAGATGCAGATATCTGCATGCTTTTTAATAAAGTAATTCTCAGAGCAAAGACGGCCAAAGGAGCAGCAGAATGTTTTCTGGACGCCAGAACAGCTGCATGTCTGTTTACTCTAGCATTTTGTCTCAGGAGTGGACACTCATTTATGCATAGACAAAAGAATAAAAACAGTAGTCATTGTTAGGAAGTTGCTGCTCTTTGGTTGAAAAACTACTTTTGTTGTGTATTTAATCAAATTAAATTCTCTTTTTGCAGAGAATCAGAATGACTAAAAAAAGGAAACGTCAGGAGGATTTCCAGAAAGTGAAATTAAAAGTTGGGAAAAAGAAGCCTAAACTTGAGAATGCAACTGATACTACCTTCAAAACAAAGGCCATACAAATTCCTGAGCAGCTTAAAGAAGATGGAGTGCTTCCTACGCAAAATAGAAAACTTAACATAAAGGTATACTGTGATGTTACATTCTGAAATGACAGAAAATTACTTGCCTTTTATCTGGGTTTACTATGTTTACTGCAATTTAGGAAAAAGACCTCCATTTACAAAAAAGTAAATGCAGCAGGGTATCTGAATGCAGCCCCGTTTTAAAAGAATCTTGTATTTCTTTGGGGGGTGGATTGGTTTTCCTTCCTTTGTGTCATCTTGTGTCTCTTGCAGCTCTCTGCTTAAACTGAAGAAAGCTGTTCAGGCTGAGGTTTCGTAATTCTGCTTTTGAGAACAAGAGTGACAGGACTTGCCTTTGGTCATCCCTCTGTTGAGTCAGTAGGGTTGTGCATAAACTTAAGAACAAGACCTAAGGACAAGTCATTGTATCTTGTTTTTCCTATCACTGAATTCTGATTATTTGTTCATTGTTGTGCTGTGAACTAATACCATGTTTGTTCTAAACATATTTTGCTGTTATGAACAGCAGTACATCGTAAGAATAGATTCTCTATTTTTATGTGTTTAAGGAAAATGTGCAGAAAATAGGTGGGGGGATTTTGAACAGCTTAAAGTAATAATAATGGCAAGTGTATGTGTCTGTTTCCTTATAGGATCTGCTCTCACAGATGCATCACTATAGTCCTGGGGTTAAGCATAATGCACTTCTTGGACTCAAAGAACTCCTGTCTCAGTATCCCTTTGTAATTGATGCGCACCTTTCAAGTATAATAAGCGAGGTGGCAGCTGTGTTTACAGACAAAGATTCTGGTGTCAGAGGAGCAGCTGTTCACCTGCTGCAGTTCTTGGCTTCAAAAATAAGAGCGGAACAGATTGCTCCATTTTTTCCTTTGGTAAGTGCCCATCTCTCTAGTGCCATGACTCATATCAGTGAGGGAATTCAGGAAGATTCATTGAAAGTCTTGGACGTTTTGTTGGAAGCATACCCAGCTCTTCTTACAGACCGCAGCATTATATTGTTGAAGAATTTTGTAGAGCTTATTTCTCACCAGCAACTCTCAAAAAGACTGAAAAGCAGGGACAAACTTTCCTGGATGCTCTCTGTTAACCCAAATCGCAGAGTAACTTCTCAGCAGTGGAGGTTGAATGTACTTACCAGGCTCAAGAAGTTTCTCCAAGCAGTGGTAGATGGATCCAGTGATACAGAGGATGAAGGGCTTCAGGAGCAGAAGGACAACTCTCATTCTGGGAGGAACCCAATATGTATTAGTTGGAAGCTCCATGCAAATAATCAGCAACATATACAACTGTTTGAAAGTGGTGGCTTACGACCAAAGATCAACTCATCATTTAGACTGAGGTGAGAAAATGTTAACTGGTTTGGGAATTAATGTCAACTGTGTGATCACAATTTAATTTTTTATTGTGGGATTGTCCCTTAGCCATATTTTAGGACACTTAGTGTAATGTGTAGTCTTACTGCAGAGGCTTGAAAATACAGAAATACTCAGCAGATAACTGTGTTATGTGTATATCATGAACTTTTACATTATAAAAGCTTTATTTTATGCTATTAATAATAATTTTGGATTACCAGCTCCTTTGGGATATTTTTGGAATGAAAACTGACAACTTGTAGGTTCTTGCAGGATATCGAACAGACCTAGGAGCAAGTAGGCAAATTTCTTTACATGAAATGTAAGCTTGTTTGTGATAGTGAATTTTACTGAAGTTTTGTGCTTTTACGTTCAGGAGTCTATCATAAGCTTAGGAGTCTGTTGTCTTTGACTGTAGCTCCTTTTAAAAAGGCCAGCATGATGAGATGTGTCTGGTGGTATGAAGTTCTGTTGAGTTTCCAATTCTAGATATTTCAATCACTTCACCAGTTTATATATTCATTGTGGATGAAAGATGTCTTGGCTGAGACATGCTGATGAATATGAAAGAAAGTGTAGTGTGCTTAGTCACAGGAAGGTTTGTGTGAGTTTTGGTAGTACTCTAAACAGATGTGAGCTGAAGTTAAGGGAGAAATAAACAACTGTTTTTATTTCTCTTCCTCCTCTCTGATTCACCCACTAGAGGGGAACCTCCCACCTCACTTTATGGTACTTTTTGAATGTTGGCATCCTCATATGTGTTACTGTGGATGTTGCATGCCTGCTGCCAGGAGACCTGGAATGGTGACTTTAAAAATGGAAGCAGTTTAGCTGTTACACAGCTCTGTTCCCTGTAGATACCAAGGTGGTTTGAAGAGAAACCACAATCCTTGTTTTACTGCTGGAGAAGACTGAATAAGAGGTATAAAGCAGTTGTACCAAATTCATCTAGGAAGTCAGTGGCAAAAAAGGGTATAAAACTCACTACCTACTCCATTGCTATGTCCATCTTACATCTTTGAAGGAATGAAGGGCAGAAGAAGAGGTGTTTGGATACCACAGGTGTTGACCTGAATTAGCAGCTGTTTTTCATCTCTGTCAGGGAGAGACAGACGTGACCATCCATTCCTACTCACCTAGGCTTCCTCTTTGTAGGTAGCATATTACTTGTGGTAGGTATAGGAATCATATTAGGCTAAGTAAAACATGCAGCTTATTCTCCTAGAAGTGGTTGTCAGCGTAAGTGTTCAGTCACGACCAAGTGTCTGCTGCAGGTAAAATTTTAGCTGGCAACTAGACTGGTGAAGCCCCCTTGAGGCAGGGGAAGGATTCAGTGCTGAGCGCAGAACAGTCCTATTGAGTTCATCTTTGCAGTGAGAAGAGCACAATTGTGGACCACTGTATCAGAGGATGATTGTATTGCGCCCTGGGTGCTATGCAGAGTATGATGTACTGTGCCATGTAATAGCTGAAGATGCATTGTATCCAAGGTTTAGGAAAATAAACTTTACATCTCGTGTCACCTGAATTGGATTCCACTTTTCTGAGGAGCTAGGTTTTGGTGAAACATCGTGATGTACTTCTGGTTATAAATACTTACAAAAAGATGTTTGCAAGCATGAGGAGGAGCCAGAAGAATAGAAGGAAACATGGCTAGAATCCAAGGCAAGATTGGCAAAGCAAGCTGATGGCAGCAGAACAGAAGAATAGAAAGGAAAGGATCATCTGCTGAAGGTACTAAAATGTTCTCATTTTATTGCATTTGTGCATATTTTTGGTGTATTCATTTTTCGCAAAGGGCCAGTACAGCTTGTTTTAGTGACTATGTGTGAAGTTCCAATAGTGAAGAGTTGCGATGGTGGTTTTTGTATTTGCCACTGAAATAATTTGTAATAATCTAAAGGTGTTTAATTCTGGCACTTCCAATCCCAATTGTTGCCTTTTACAGGCATTCCCAGGCCTCTGCTATGGCCACTACTGCCAGGACAGAAATCAGTTGTAATAAGAGGTTCAATAGTCAGTGTGTGTGTGTGTGTTTAAAGTCACAAATAGTCAAGTCTTAGCTATGGATAATGAGTTGACCAAACCATAAGTAACTATTTGCAGTGTGTGTGTATTGATGGTCTTGTCACTAATACTGCAAGTAAGTTTCAACTTTGTTCCTTAACAAGTAGGCTTCCAAACAGCATAATTGTATGCTAAATTTTTTAAGTCCCTGTATCTGTTTAATCTTGCAAGTTCATTGTACAGGGATGACACGTCACTGATAACCTAGTGATTATGGAACGAGAATTTCTGAATCAGTTTGCAGTATTAGTGTTTAATAAAAAGGATAGATTCTGAGCTTGGAGTGCTGGATAATTCAGTGATGCAAGTCTTAACGACTTCATTCTTTTCTGTTGTGTGCTAGATCTTCCTGCTGTGTGTAAATTAAAGATTGCAGTGTGTTAGGAGATTGTTAGAATGTATTCTCTGCATTATGTGCTGACTGTGCTGTTTTTTTGCATCAAACTCATTTCAGGTGTGGAAAAATAGAAAGCCTTCACAACTCAAATGTGGTGGTACCAAGGCGTATGATTTTTCTTTTTTTTTTCTTTTTTGACTGGAAGAGAAACAGTTGAGCTTCAGATTCTGCTGAGAGAGGACCATATGAAGCTGCAGAGAAAAGCAAAGATGACTTGAGAGACTGAAATGGAAGATGAAACATAGCCAATAAATACGTATATGTGCATCAAATAGAAATGGAAAATGCAGTTCACTCGGTGTGCTGAATGTTTGCTGCATTTGGCAGCGCACACTGAAAAGGAGGACAAGTAACCTGGCTTAAACTGCGAGCCATAAAAACTTAACTTCCAAAGACTTTTCTTTGTTTTAAAGAACAGCAAGTTGTTTCCTTATTTTCTGTTTCTTTTACACTTCCTTGACTTCCCTTTGCTGAATTTCTGTTGTCTTCTTGCTGTCAAATGGCAGATATTTACTCAATTTTTGTTTGTTTGGTCCTGCTGTATAAAAATACTGGCATTTTAAAGAAAAATGACAGCTTAAGGGCTACACAAATATCTTGCAGCTCCCTTCAATAGTATTTCATACTGATATAAAGGTAATATGCTTTGCAGTGTTTCCAAGACTCGCCTTACCACTCCAGAGTAGTGATAACAGATATGCGACAGAGTAATTGACATCAGACCTACCCAGTTTAAATGAACATGTGTTGGTAAGGATAGTGTACGAATCAAATAAGTTCTGGACAGATTACTATAATACTTTGTCATCATTGCTACTGGCACTTAAATTTTATTTAGCACTTTCATTGTTAACCTTGAATATGTGGAGGAATCTTATCTTGAGAGATAGAGGCTTCTTTTGCAGGGGTACATGAAAGATATTCCAAGTATTCTTACCCAAATGCTTTCAGCAGCTGGGAAGAGTATTCCTTTTGTCATGAGTTCTTCCTTTATCCTTTCCTTGTTTCAGAAAAGTACTGAAATAGGTGTGTGTGTGTGTTATACTTCTGTAGGAATCCTCCCGTGTGAATTACCACCTTCTCGGGTTTCATGCACTATTCACTTTTTAATTGGGAGATTTTTGTGTTCCACAAGTAGATTGCTGGAATTCCAGAGTCGTGCTGTAATAGCAGGTATTCTTTAAAAGAGAAATTATTAAAGACTACTACTTCAGAACTATTCCAGCCAATTACTGAAATTTCAGACTCTCAGCTAAGAGCATAATCCTGTCACAGCATAGCATTTACAGGACAACCTCACTTTTTCAATGAGATTATAGTCTTGGTATCAACAGGCTTTGGAATTCATTGTGGTTGTAACTGTAAGATGGAATTTGTCTACTGCATTTGAGATGACTGAGAGTTGAAAAGTCTAAGATGGAACCATTCACCCTAAACTCATTTTAGTCTGAAAGAATCTGGTATCTACTGCAGTGCCTGCACTACAAAAAAGAAATAAAGCAACAAAACGGGCAAATAAACTAAATTATATTTACTGGATATGTTGGTTGCTGCAGTTAATGCTAAGCATTATAAAATTTTAAGATGTTTGATAATTGTTTTTGTGCTGGAGATCTAAATTCTCTCCCCCATCTTGTCTTCATTGAAAAAGAGCTTGTATTTGTCTCACACTTTTTTATTCCTTCTCCCTGCTCCTTTTACAAGGTGTTAATGCCTGGGTTTGTTTTGGTTTAGTAATTTTCTTCATAACACCGATATCAACTAGAAAGAAATGGCAGAATAAAATGTTCTCTTATTATTTGTATTATAGATGATTGCAACAACATTTAGCTTCATAGAAGGATATAACTAATGGGATAATTTAGAAATGACTAGGGAAAACTGCTTTACATCTTCAATCCAATATGAAATTAAAATATTTGTGAACAAAACTTCTGCAGGTCTGTGGAAAGTGAATAGTTTTTCAGTTCCTATTTTGAGTGTATATGTAAAGAAAAATTACTTGTACATCACTGAAATAGAAAGGAGTTTAACAGGAGGTTCAGTGTGCTAATCTTATGTATGTTAGGAAATTAGAATTACAATAGGAATTTCTTGCTATGAATTAGGAAACAAAATTATAATGGAAACCAATTTCACAAATGATCAATTGAAACTGTTGTTGCTTTTTTTTCTGTTTGTTTTAATTTATTTTTTAGAGCTCTGAATTCCTTAAAATTACAGGAGTTATTCAGGGTTTTAGTTCTTTAAAGAACTTTCTTTCTGCATTGGATACTAATTGCCTAAACTTATCCTGTAGCAGGATTGGGTCCTATCTGCTGATAATCCCTTCAGAGGCACAAAGTGTTTTTTGAGTGGGGGGGAAAAAAGTGTTGGTTTTCTTGATTTCTGGCAGTTCTTTTAATTTAAACTCTATCTTAATTTTTAATTGTTTTTTTTTTTTTAACTTCATTATCAGATAATTTTAGTAATTTTCCATTTAGTTGCTTTTCAGAGCATAATAGCCAAACATCAGGTGGGAACCAAAGGTATATTTTTACAGGAATTTTTTTCTGCATTTAATATGAAAACCATTGTGTTTATTATAGTTGGAAATGGTTATTAACTGTAATAAACCTTATGCATTTGACAATACCTTGTAGTCAGCTTCATTATTTTGCTTTAATGAGCTTAAAAGGTTTTTTTTATTATTATTTTGTTGTTTTGAGTATAATTAATTCCTTCCTGTTGGTTGAAGGTGATAGGATAATGCATATCATATTTCTCCACTTCATAGACTTTACATATAACAATGGGGAAAGAAATACTGAAGTTTAAGAAGTTGTTAGAGAAGCACACAAACTTGCAGGGAAACTTAGGAGCAAGTTTGTTGTAGATGATTTGAGCTCCCTTTTTTCTATACTGAAATATCTAGCAGAAAGCCAGCAAGCATTTAACGTGTTAAAAAAGTAATTTTTCCCATTATTCAGAAAACAGGAAAGTGGTATTACTGTAATCTTGTTTTGAAAGGTGTGATCTTTATCTTTTTATCTTTTGTTTGTTTTTGTTGTTTTGTTTTTTTTTTTGCTTTTGTTGTTTAGGTCTCTGACAAGTGTAATGGACAGTGCAGAAAAAGGCCTGTCCTCGGCTGAAAACTTAAAAGGTTTTATTGAGATAATAATTCCATTACTGATTGAGTGCTGGATTGAAGCATCTCCTGCACAATCAGCTCCCATTCTTGGAAACCTTTTGGAATCAGAATCTCAGCAGCTTATGCAGCAAGTGCTTAGCATAATACATTTATTGTGGAAACTCACAAAGCGACATGATGAAACATACAAAATGGTAAGGGAGAAATGATCCATGGCATAATGATGACACTTCATTTTGTTTTGATTAGAAACTAGTGGTTTGGTGATTTGAAGTAGTGAAGATACTTTATTAAGAGAGAAAAAGCCTAGATGTTGAGTAGATTTTGAATCTGGATTTTGTTGCCTCCTACTGTAGAAGAGAATCTGTTGAACTGAGCCATGAGCTCAGTCTCCAGGAATCCTCCTTGACAGACTGCAGCATAAAAGCTTTTGAAACTGAAAGTGATTCTGGAGAAGAAGAGCATTTTGTCTCCCAGATAACCTCTAGAATATAAATTGGAACAAAGTGTAGAATGGAGTTGTTTGTTCTTGTTTTTGTTGAAAAGTTTTGTGGGGGTGGGTGGAAATGAACAAACCCTAAATGTTTGGAAAGGTAGAAGATAATGGTGGTCTGAGAGCCTGTAGTTGCTTGGTGCAATCTCTGTTGCTGTGTTATGATTGGTTGGATCATCAGACATTGAATCAAAATCTCAGTAAGGATTTTGGGAAGTATTCTCTGAAGGGGTTTTTTTTGCCCAAGTTATTTCCTCCGTCTTTTATTTAGATAACTGAAGTGCTGGTTTTAACTTCTGCTGCTTTTCCAAAAATTTGGCTAATTGGAAAAAGAACACAATTTGCACTTCGGCTGTTGAGAGTATTTGGAAAGAATGTCTTGACAGCTCTTGGTTTAACCTGTGTATAGGACTGTAGGTCCCTTTGCTAAATGAAAAGCTACACATAGGGTAATTATTGGAAAACATTTGTGGAATCATTACATTAGACCAAAGTTACCCAACATACCCAGCCTTGGGGGAGAGATTCAGTATTTCTGAGCAAAACACACTATTCCTCTTCTTCCTCCTTCATCTTTTCTAGAGGTCCTCGTGGAAGTGGGCAAAAAGCAGGCACTTGACCTGTGGCAGCCTCCTGTCCCTAGCCTTTTTCTGAAGGATCCTGCAGAGCTGCTGCTCTTAGCCACAGGGTGCCTGTATTTTAGTCACATGAATGACATGCTCCTCTGTCAAGACATGAACTGTTTTGAATACACACAGTTGGATTATGACCTTAAGTTGTTTGTGGGGAGAGAAAAAATCTGAGGTTCATACAACTTGTTTTTTTGTGGAGCAAATTTCATTTTAGATAAGTGGTTTGTTTTGTCTTTATCGTTACCTTTATATACAAAATGCATTCAAATAGCTCAGTTTGAAAATGAAAGCTTTGCTTACTTAATAGCCCTTGGGCTCACAGGCCAAAGTGGTTATTACAGTCATTGTGGAAAACCACTCTGAATATGCTTAGTGGAAAGCTATTGATCTTTGAAATAGTTTAATGACCATTCTCTGTTCTTAATAGTCGAATATGAAAAAGGTTATTCTGCCTGATCAATCTGATAACAGTGTATTCTTTTTTAGAGATGAGTTTTGCTGGACACTTTGTGGAATGGTGACTGTCTGCTAATCCACAAAGTGAAATTGTTTTAAAATACTGAATCATTTTTCTGTAAGCATGGTTTTTCTACTGGAAAATGTTTTGTCAGTGGGCTTTCAGCCACAAGTATATTAATGATAGGGAAAGTTGAAAGCCGTATTGGAATGTGTTTTAATGGAAAACTCAGGACAGTCATTGCAAGTTCATCAGAGTCCACTCTTGATTTTAAGAACCCTGATAAATTGACATAAAAGTACTTTCAATTCAGATCTGTAAGTCAGTTTAGTATTGCATATATGCACATAAATATGTGCTAAAAATACAGTGGTTCAGTTAGGATTACATGTTGTTGCTCAACCTTAACTTACGGCATCTTGTTGCTCCCTTGTTTTGTGAACCTTTATGCACAGCACTTGAAAGTAAAGGTGTATAAGCAACTTGTAAACGGAAGCTGAAGTTGCTGGTTTTCATTGATTCCAATAATGAATTTTGGAAAATAAATGTCTGGATTTATTTAATTTACTACCATGCTTTCTGTCTATCATCTGCTTCCTTAACAGGAACTATGGCTTCGAATGAATTACCTTGTTGATTTCAAGCACCACTTCATGCGTCATTTTCCTTATTCTTTACAAGATACAGTAAAACACAAAAAGAAAGAACCGTGCAAAAGGTAAGAGTAAAATCAGTGTCATGTAACAGCTTTTCAGTTCATAAGAGAAGTGAGACAATGTGAGTCATGTGCTTTATTAACTATTAAGTTTTTAATGGTGGAAAAGAAAACTTTTTATTGCATGTTGCTTGAAGATCTGTGGAGACGCCTTTATAGGAAGGTCACGTTGCTTCAAATTGAGAAGTTTTAGCTGTTCTTTGTAAAAGTATTGTATGGGAAGTTGTCTGAATAGCATCTAGTAGAAAATGAAATGCTGCCTTAGGGAAATGAAAGTATTTTATTCAACTCTTGATCTGGAATTTGCATATTGCTAAATGGTGATTGTGTTAGGCTGACTGGTTTCGTATTTCTGCATGTTTTTTTCAGTTGACTGTTGAATTACATCAAAATATAGTTCAAACATTCTTTTCACCTCCATATAGTCTTCTCTAGTTGTACTACAGGGCTGGATAAGCAGAGTCAGGAGGGGGGATGGGGCACACTGTGGCTGTCTTGTATGGCAAAGTAGTACTGGAGCAGGAGAAGCCTAACACACATTTCTTCACTATTGAGCTGTTAGAGTGGATGCACCAATTCTGTTTCGGTACAGGCCAGTAGCAAGTTGTCTCCCTTCTCAGCTCGCAGATGTGAGACTAAATTCATGCTAAACTCTGTTCTGAAATCATTCTGCACCGTTGCAGTCTATGTAGAACACTGATGCATGTGCAAGGGGTATCAGCTGCTGTCCATTTTTATTTCAAAAACAATTTTTTAAAATCCTTCTGTTTTCCCGCTCTCCTTCCCTTAGCAACAGGAACTGTATGAAATCCTCAAACAACGTAGACCATCTTTTACTGAATTTAACCTTGTGTGACATAATGGTTTCATTAGCAAGCACTTCAACACTTCAGACGGACTCTGGTTGGCTGGACATGATAAGGAAATTTGTGACAGATACTCTTCAGGATGGCAGCAAGTTGAATAGCAAGCAGGTGAACAGGTTGCTTGGGGTGACTTGGAGACTAATGCAAATACAGCAGAACAAGGGTAAGATGAGTAGTTTCTGAAAAGCAAAATTATGCACTGACAAAGCCTGAGTTACTTTAGTGTTTTCAGGTCTGTATTGTACGTTCTCAGTTGTTACATCATAATGTATTTTGTTATAGAAGTAAACTGATTTTCATGGTAATATCCCTGCATGTAGCATTGCGAACTGTATTTTTGGAAGGCTGTTAGATTCAAACTGTTGATATGCAAGGTATGATTATATTTGTGTATCTGTTTCTGGTTTTACTTCCTAAGATACTCTTATAAATGGGAAGATGAGCTTTATATTGAAAAAGTAATTACTAGGCTGTAGAGGTGCATGATACTTTAATATCCCAATCCTTACTTAAAGTCATTAATGTAGCCAATAGACTCTCTTTAAAGTCATTGACACAGCTGATAGACACACCTGAGTACTCTAAGGTGACCATTTTATTTCTGTGATGATGTGAAATGCCAAGATCCTTTTGATGGAAGCTGCTGTTGAGTATTTTCCAAGGTGTTTAATTTGAATCCTTTTACAAGAGAAAACATTTCCAGTTATGACTTGTAGGGCCATACAGTGTTTTAGCTTGCCTTTTTCTTTCATTTCAAGTACTGCTTGGTTGTATCCCAAATGAGACCTTGGATGTAGGACTTCAAGAAAGGATTTTTTTTTTTTTTTTTTTTCAGTAAACCGAAAAGTGACAGCAGTCTTTGTTTTACCAGTCTGATAAAAATGAATTCCACATCCAAGTAGTTTATAGAAAAGCCCTTAGCAACAGATACAGCTGTTAGAGTTGTAAAATGGAAAGATGTCAAATGTCCCTCAAATACATTTTGACAGTTATATTTCCTGCCAAATCCATTTTAATTGGGAATCTGTCTATTCCCATGTCCCTGGTGACAAAGGAAATAACTACTCATCTGCACTTCAAGTTTAGCTTTGTGTTGAAGGCAAATAATAATCCAAAGTCAGAGCCTGTCACACTACTTGAGCTAAAGCAGAGGAATTGCTGCTCAGAAAAGTAGCTTCCAAACAGTTGTTAAACTGTTAAATCAGTTACTTCAGGCCTTTCTTTGTAGTGAAATGTTGATTTTTTTTTTTTTAACTTTGCCAAACTTTTACCTAATAGTAGGTAATGGCTTGTGTTTTTCTGCCCTAAGTGGCCATTTTAGTGCAATAATTTTCCTCAAAAATCCAGAAAATAAATAAGCTTTTAAAAAGTTACAGTGAAATTGTGAAAAAATAATGTGTATGGATCTTTTCTGTTGATCCTGTAAAGGTTCAGTGTGGACTTGGTTTCCTCATAAAGCTGTATCTGTGTGGATGGTTTATCTCATCCCTTCAAGATAATCCTTGTTCAGTACTAAAAACCTGACTAGATGTCAGATTGTAATTAATCTATGAGCTGTAGAGGAAGTAAAGCCTTGACATACTGGAGAAATAGGCTGATGGTTCAGCAAGGAGAAGTGCAAAGCCCTGCACCTGGAGAGGAACAAGCCCATGCACCTGTACATGCTGGGGGATGACCCGGTGGAAGCAGCTTGGCAGAAAAGGACCAGGGGTCCAGGTGGAGCCAGCAATGGGCCCTTATGGGAAAGAAGCCCAGTGGTGTTCTGGGCTGCATAGGAGTGTTGACAGCAGGTTGAGGGAGGTGATCCTGCCCCTCTACTCTGCACTGATGAGGCCACTCCTGGAATACTAGCTCCAGTTTTGGGCTCCCCAGTACAAGAGAGACATGGATATACTGGTGAGACTCTAACAAAGGGCTGTGAAGATGATGAAGACATTGGAGCATCTCTCCTGTGAGGAAAGGCTGAGTGAACAGGGATTGTTCAGTGTGGAGATGAGAAGATTTGGGAAGCATCTCATCAATGTATGTAAATACCTGAAGGAAGGGTGCAAAGAAGAGGGAGCCAGGCAGGCTCTTTCCGGTGGTGTCCAGTGACAGAAGAAGCAGTGGGCACAAACTGAAACACGGGAGATGCTGTCTGAACATCGGGAACACCCTTTTCACTGTTAGCAAGCAGTGGCACAGGTTGCCCATAGTGATAGTGGAGTCTCCATCCTTGGAGATATTCAGAAGCCATCTGGACACAGTCGTGAGCAGCCAGATCTAGCTGATCCTGTTTCAGCAGGGGTGTTGGAGCAGATGACCTCAGAGTCATTCATTCCCACTTCAACCATTATTTGATTATATGGAAGAAAAACTTTCCTTCCTTGATTTTTCTCTTTTTTTTTTTTGATGATGCTCTAGAAATTTCGAACTCTATTGTTTCAGGTAGTACTGCAGAAGATAGTACATACAAAAAAAATGAACTTTTGAATTTGTTTAAAACATATTTGATGTTGAGATTAAAGCCTGGAAGGTTGTGTTTTTTAGAAGACAATGCAAAGTGAAAAGGGAGCCTTTACCTTAAAAAAAAAAAAAAAATAGAGCACAGTGGAAATCAAAAGAGGGGAAATTTACATAGGAAACCCAAAAGAGCTAATGAAAAAGAGATTAAATAAAACTATAGTGAACCTCCTGTGCATTATGCTGCACAAGTGTGGTTCAATTTTTCCAATTTGCCTGTTTTGAGTAGGGATTTATGCTCAGGTGAAATGCACATATCCCCCTTTTTCTGTGGATGTCTAGCAGAGCTTGTAGCTGCATTGTCTGAAGATTTATCTCCATTGCTTAAGATCAAACTTGGGCCTCTCTGTAATTAGAAGGTCTGCTCCTTTCTTGCATTTCTAAGGTGTGACTTCAACAGCAGCTTGCCTGCTAGTTGTGTTTTTGATAAATTTTCTTCATGTAACAAAAGAGAGCACACTCATTCACTTCAGAAGGAGGGTTGACGTGCCAGTTAAAACTGAAGTATTTTAAAACTCATGAGTTCTTCAGCTGCGTTTTGGACATCTGTATAATGTGGGCCTTTTAAAGTATTACTTTTTAAGAGTTCCTTTTAAAATTGCTTCCATTTTTTAACTTGTCCTGTTCACATGGAGCAATTCAGATAGTAGGACCTGTTTTACTTAACATGCCACAGAGTTATTGGGAAGTATGTGAGAATTCTAGTCACTTAGAATATTTATTTATTTATTTATTTTTATATTTTTTCAGTTAAGAGTTCGTCAATTAGCTATAAACTACATAAAGGTGTAATTGTTATTCAATTAAGAATAAGCCAGTGTTCTGTTTAAAAAATGCTGTCTGAGGTGAATCTTCACCTGAAGAATATGTGAATGGAGTAAACTTATGCTCCTGATGCATTGAAAATAATTTAATAATACATATTTTAGTTACATGAAATATGACAATGGATTTTATTTTTCTGTTGAAAAATATGTTAGATTTCGACTTCTGAATGGCTCCTGCGTTGTGCTGGCACATGACCAAGCCATTTCAGGTGATTTTAGTAGTGTGCTTTTTAGTAAGAATCCCTATATGGTAACTTGAAGCTGAGTAAGAGTTCTACAAAGACTGGGCCCTGATTGGATCCAGAATAATTTTTAGAATGGAGCATTCTTGTCGGTCTCTGTGGGCAGAAGCTGCTCTCTTCCGTGTGGAACACAATACCTTACCTGGTTTTGTACACATAACTTACTAAGACTGATCTGTATACCTGAATGAAAAGACAGATGTTTCTCAGCTTTGGCTTATGAAGATAATGAGGTGATTGCTGCTACTTAAGTATGCCTTAATTGGATTGAATTCCTTGGGACCACAAGCTCTTCTGAGACAAACTGAGTCAATTCTCATACCCTTCATGTATTGCTTAAGTTTTCAGATGTTTTCCTATTCTTTCCGGGCTTGTCTTCTCTGAATTCAGGTATTTTTCCATGCTTTGTTAATTTTTCCATCCGGTGTTTTAGTCTGGTTTCCAAAGAAAATTTTTGGTCTGTTTCTCAGTCTGTTACAGTAAGTTCTGTGTTTGCTGGCTAGTTTCAGCCAATTTCATCACAGTTGGGAGAGCTTTCATATGTTTTAAGTCTGGTGATAACACATGGTTGATGAGAGCTTCAGAGAAGGAAAGGTTGCAGGGGAGTTAGCAGTTCTCCTTGCAGTGTCTTGCCAGCAGCCTCTTGAGGTACTTATTTTCTGGTTAATTAGCAAGTGTAACTTGGAGCCAGCTGGTTCAGAGACAGGGAGAGCTGGTGAGGTTAGTGTGTGTGGCAGGGAGAAGGGGATAGTACAGAGAGAACTGAAGGCACTGTGACAGTGAGGTTTTGGAGAGCAGAAGTAAATGAGTGAAGATTGCTCTGAAGTTACTCCACATGGGGAAAAGGATTGGAAAAACGCTGTGGAAAGAAGGATTTATTTGTTCTCAGCTACCTCGCAGCCCATGCACTGCCTTGTCTTCAGGAAGTTCTGGAGTTTTCACTTGCATGTTGTCCTTGTTCTTTTATCTGGCTCTTTCACAAGCTACACAAGAAAGGGTTGTTTTCAATGGTTTAGAAGTCAGTCCAGTAGTTACTTTAAAACATTTTGGTACTTCCTTGTGGAGTTCAATGTAGAGAATTTTAGGTAAAGTTTATAGCTCTGTGTGTGTGTGTTCATGTATAAAATCAGAAGATTAAGAAGTATTACTTCTTTTTTTTTTTTCCCAGTAGCAACGGAACCCTTGATAAAAGCAGTATATATGCTGTACCAGCAAAGGAATCTGCTCTTTCCAGTTCGTACATTGCTTTTGAAATTTTTTAGCAGAGTTTACCAAAAAGAAGATTTGAGGACACAAAGAATCAGGTAAAAAAAAAAAGAAGGCTCATTCTTTCTCATTTCAAAATAGTATATTGGTTTCAGGAGTGAGAATACTGAATTTATATGTAGTTGTCATAAAACTTCATTCTGAATTTGTTTTGACGCTGTGTCACTGAAATTTAAAGTTTATATTCTCTGTGAGATGGAGATGTATCAGCTTAGTTGTCTGTCTTAGCATAAGTACTAGATAGATCTTAATGACATAAATTTGAGCTTGAAGTACACTGCTACAAGCTTATTGTTACTGGCTGTGTGGCAGTCAGTGGACACGTCAAGGTTGTGCAGCCATAGCCATGGAGCATTTCCATTAGTTCAGCCTGAGGTCATGAGCTTGTCACTTAGTGCCTTTTGGTGTTCTGATAGTGGCTGTGTAGCCTTTCTGACTTATTTTATTCAAGAAAAATATTCTGTTGTTTTGGGGGTGTAGCTCTAAAGAGACTAGGTTTAAGAAAGTGTTTGTGTCCTTCTGGGCTCCTGGTTCATCATGGGATATCTATTAGATCGTGGGCAGCTAATTAGATATCTGACTTGCTTCAGATGTAGTAAGAGGAGGTTATTCTCTCTATGTAATGCCGTTACAACAGTTTTTCATTCATCAGATGTGTCCAGATTGTCTCCAAATCTTAACTTTTCCAGAAAGTATTTTTCAGCCAAGTCATCTAGTTCCAGCAGTGCAAAAAACCTTGAACACAAATCAGGCTGCATCAATCCTGGCTTGTTTGGGAACTGCAGGTCCCCTTCAGGTACTGTAAGGCAGCTCTAATGCTTTGGGGAGACCTTCCGTTCTCCAGGCTGAGCAACAGCAGCTTTCTCAGCCTGTCTTCATAGGAGAGGTGCTCCAGACCTCTGATGATCTTTATGGCCTCCTTGGGCTTGCTGCAACAGGTCGATGTTCTTCTTATTTCTGGGGACCCAGAGCTGGATGCAGCACTCCAGGTGGGGTCTCAGCAGAGCAGGGTAGAGGAGGAGAATCCCCTCCCTTGACCTTCTGCCCACATTCCTTTTGATGCAGCCTGAGACATAGTTGACTTTCTGGGGGATGTGATCCGTTTCTGCCACTAAGAAAATCAAACCTCAGGTCTCTCTGAAGTCCTGGTATCCACTACTGTAGTCAAACTTTGGAAAAAATTGTTCCCTTCTGCAGCTCCTTTGCTTTGTTACATCTTCTGTTGTGGTAATGCCTGAGTACATGTAATTAGATCCACAGGCAGAAATAATCTAATGCTACACTCTCAACATTAGAAAATGTGTAGAGAATATGAAAGGCAGGGAAAAAAGCTTGGGAATATCCCATTTTCCTCCTCTTTCACACAGAGTGAAAAAGAGGTCTTTTTCATACTGACTAGTTTCCCTGAGGTTATATAACCACTGTTCTCTGTACTTACCTGAAAGTCTGGAGCATCTCATTCAGTTTCATGTGATCATATAACTATCTGGAAAGCTTTAACTTTCCATCTTTAGACATCACAAATAGCAGTAGTTTTCCTGCTGTTCCTCGTAGTCTTCTACATGGATCTATGACATTTTTGGTTACGTAAGAATGAAATCTCAAATATTCTTTGCAAAAAAGTATGACTGCACTTACGTCTTACAAGACATTTGAAGACAACATAATATTTGTGTACTACACTGATCCATTTGTTTCTTTTAGAAACAAGTGGGGTTTTTTAATTTCTTCAAAATGTGGACTGTTCAGTAGCTCCTGGATGACATTCATGTTGTCCTATTCAGTTTGACGTCATAGCTCTTTCAGCCCTCCTCTCACTGTTCTCCTCATTCTTTTAGTTTTTTTTTCTCAGAAGCTTGTCAAGAATAGTAAGAGTAATATAATAGTAAGTAACTATTAGTTACTTACTAATAATAGTAATAATATAAATTATTACTATTATTAAACTAATAGTAATAGTAAGAGGAACAGAATTCACATTGGAGCATTTTTCCAGAACTTTTTTGGGAATTAGTTTATTTTTAGGTGTGTCTGATTCAAAGGATAAAGTAGGAGCTTTTGGCCTGTTGCTTGCTGCCTTGTGGAAAAAAAGAACTTGACTGATTTATTACACAGTTCAGAATTAAGTTTCATCTTGATGCTTTGGTTATCTTCACCCCTAATCACTGCACACGTACGTGTGGTCACTGTGTGTATATATGCATATATAGTGTGTGTGTGCACGTGTGCATTTATATACTGGTAAGTCTGAAAAGGCTGTTCAGCCTCACAGTCTGCCTTCTGTACTGACCTATGTGAGATGCTATAGGAAGAAGACAAGAATTACTTTTACATAATACTCTAAGCTTCCAACCGTTTGAAGCCTGTGCTTCCTCACTGTGCAGAGCTTCTGTGTGTTTATCACTCAGTGGATGTCTGTATCATGAGCTTTACTCATCATTGCTTAAACCAGTCTAAATCAAGAGCAACTGCAGTATCCTCTGGCAAGGAGTGACAAAGCTCAGCTATGTCAAGACCCAACTTACTTTTGCTTGTTTAATCCTGGCTCCTTCTAGCTTCATTTGATACTAGCATCCTCTTCTGTCTGTGGGAAGATCAATCAAATGTTTTATCCCCATCCACTATTTCCATGTCAAGTGATTTGAGATCTCTGAGCCCACCTCCAACTCACCCACTTCAGCTGTCTGTTCTCCAGGCTTTTCCTACTGTTGAGCATTTCATCTCTATGCAAGGCCCTTCTCTCTTGTGTCATGGGTACTTAAATTCCTTGAAAAGTTTTTGGTCGACAGGTCTTTGAGTGCGAAATAATCTGTATCATCATCATGCTACTCTTGTTGACGTCTTCAAAGACCTACTTTGAACTTCTTGATTTACACTTGGCAGTGTTTTTTCTTGTAATCACCACTTTGGTAATAAGCTGATGAAATGCTTTTGGTTGGTTTATAAATGATACTTGATTTGAAAAGCCAGAGTGACATAGAAATTTTAGCCTATGAAGGATAGGATTGGTCCGTACAGTTGTTTCAGTTTGAGCCAAAAAGGAGAAATAAAAGCAACTTAGTCAAGAATGGGAACAGATATTTTTGTGGGTTTTTGTTGTTTTGTGTTTTTTTTTCTCCAACTGATTTTTCCCTCTTTATTTAGAAGTCGAAGTAAAGTTTTATCTCGTTGGTTGGCTGGCTTACCTCAGCAACTGGCTCTGCTTGGCTTGAGGAACCCTGAGCTTTCCAATCAGCTCATTGATATCATTCATTCCGCTGCTTCTCGTTCAAACAAGGAATTGTTGCAAAGTTTACAAGCCACTGCTGCTCGAATATACGGTAAGCCTTTTACACTACTGCACAAGGAATTTTGTCCCTTACCTGGCTGGCAGGTTGCTATAGGTGGAAAATCCTGTTGTTTCCTAGGTGAACGTAAAGACTGAGTGGGGGACGGAGTTGCAGATTGGTTTGGTCCCCTGTAATAAAGGTTAAAATGAACTATGTGTGCCGTTTACTAAAGTATAGTATAAAGATTGAGGTCTTTAGTTCAAGTTAGCAACTGGTTAGACTGGAAACTTTAGTTGTTGTGCATCAGAGAATCATAGAATCATTTAGGTGGAAAAAGACCTCTGAGATCATGGAGTCCAAGCAGTATCCCGGCTCTGCCAAGTCCACCACTAAACTATGTTCCCAAGTGCCACACGTTTTTTGAACGCTTCAAGGGATGGTAATACCAGCATTTCTCTGGACAGCTAGGTCCAGTGCCTGACCACCCTTTTAGTGAAGAAATTTTTCCTAATATCCAATCCAAACTTCCCCTGGCAAAACTTTAAACCATTTCCTCTCATCCTGTCACTTGTTACCTGGAAGAAGAGGGTGACTGACCCTCACTTGGCAGCAACCTCCTCTCAGGTAGTTGTAAAGAGTGTTAAGGTTCCCCTCCAAGCCTCCTATGTTCTAGGCTAGTATTGCCTTTTTTTTTTCTCCTTTTTCCCCCTCTTTGATATTGGTTATAATGTCCTCATGTCAGCCAGTAGCCGAGGTAGTTGGTCAGTGCAGGCGGGGTGTGTCCGGCCGCGTGCTGACCATGTGTTGTGTGCCGCAGATCCGCTCGAGGGCACGCTGGTGCTGCTGCCGGCCGAGGCGCAGCGGCGCCTGGTGCAGCTCGTCTACTTCCTGCCCTGCCTGCCCGCCAGCCTGCTCGCCTGCCTCAGCCGCTGCTGCATCATGGGCAGGATGTCCTCCGACCTCGCCGCCACCCTCATCGGCATCCTGCACATGAGGTACCGCGCTCTGCGCCCGGCTCTAGCCAGAAACAACCTGTGTGTGAATGTTTAGTCATAAAGCGTGAACTTTGTGATCAGTTTGCACACAGAAAATCAATATAACGTGCCGGCACTGATGGTGTGAGGCAAGTTAATGCTTGAGTCAAACTTTACTCCTAGCCTTTTGCTTTGACTCTGTCTTTACACTGCCCGATTTTCTCCAATACATAAGGAAATCATACAATTGTTTAGGTTTGAAAAGACCTTTAAGACTGAGTCCAGGTGTTAATCCAGCACTGCCAAGTCTGCCTCTAAACCATGTTCTTAAATGCCATATTTATCTATCCCTATTATTTTATTATCTTTGTGTATATTAATGAAGTCTACCAAGAATTTTCATTTCTAAATACAAACATCAGTGCTTTTAATACTGAGTCCTTTCAGTAAGGATGCAAAGCAGCATTAGCTTATCTCTTACAAAACCTGCAAGGCTGCACAGTATTGAGCACCTTCTACCCAGAACGTCGTCACCAGTGGTCTTTGTCCTGTCACTAATTGCAGCTTTTCCTTGTAAATGCTTCAGCCTGATACAGCTGATTCTGAAAAACAACCAACCAGTTTGTTTTCTCATGTTCTTCTTTCTTTCAGCTCACTTTTTCTCCAATTACCACACCTAAATAGCCAAATTACAGTTGCTAGGCAAGTGCCTTGTTTGAAATTATTCATGCTCTTGTTTTTTTTTGTCCTGGCTTGAAAGAGGGTAGGTTTGCCTGTGAAGTCAGGGAGAGAGGCTGCTGTTCCACTGAAGTGAGTGGAGGGCTCGCTGAGATTTCACAAGGCTGTTTTGCTTTGCTGCTTCTGGGAAAAATATATTTGTTTTTCTCCATTGGTCAATATTATGGAACCTTGGATAAACAAGCAGGAATTCAGCTTATATGAATTGTGCTTAAAGTGTTTCTTGATGCTTTTTGGACCTGAAATGTTTTTAATTAAAATATGACACAACACAATGTACTGTCAAATACAGACCTGTTCGTATAATGTGAATAAGGTGTTAATGTGTGAATAAGGTGACTAACAAACAATAGTGGTGAAGCTTATATCCTATATATATAATGCATTACTGCTATAAAAGTGAAATTCTGCCTAGTTTTGGGAAGGTGGACATAAGATTTTACTTTTAATAATGAAAAATTGTTTGTCATATACTGGAAACTCAGTGGCAAAGCGTAACCAATTGAGAGACAGTCATTGTAAGAAGTAAAGTCAGTAATAAGCACTCAGGTGCTTATTTTGTTGTTAGATTTTAGTGGATCTTCAATGTGGGAGATTTTTGTAGTAATGGAGTGCCTGTTTTCTAAAAATTACCGTAAAGCTGCAGGTGGGTTGTGGGTATTTAATCCTTTTGGCAGAAGATGCAAGTGGCAGACGGAGGGCAGTGTTCTTACAAAAAGTAGGTTACCTTCTGACAACAGAGCAGGAGGAGTAAATTCTTAGTTTTCAGAAGTGCAAAGGAAGTATTTTGATTTTAATTTATGGCATTTGGAACACGTTTTAAACTTAAGTTGAATTCAAAGATTGTAGGTAATCAACCCAAGAAGTCCATCTGAAATCACTAAATTAAAGAAAAATGTACTGATGTACTTACAGTGGTGCAGTTTCTTGTATTGATAATCCCTGACAGTCCTTTCTGGACACCTGCAAGTTTTGATGAAACTTGAAAAAAAAAGATTGCTCTTGACTTAGCATTGTTTTTGTTTGATAAGGTTCTTACTTCATTGAGAGGGATTAGTATTAAGGACAGGAAGTTGGTTAGTTTTCTGTAGAAGCGCAACTGAAAATTCATACAAGTTCTTGGAAAGATTAAAATGAATCTTTCATAGACAAAGTGAATGCAAGACATTGAAAATACATTCTTACCTGTAATATCCAAGTTAAAAACTTGTACAAGTTTTAAAGTTTAAAAGCTTATAGATGACACCATTTTTGGCTTTGGCTTAGATGAAATGTATTTTGGGGAAGACTCCTTTTTTTCTTTTTTTTTTTTTTTTGTTCAGTCATCATGATTGTAAACATTTTATCCTAAAAGATTCATCTAGGGTACCTTAAAGACTTAGAGAAGCAAGAGGATAGAAATGTTTGTGGCTGCTGAGGGGGGTGTCCAAAAAAAGTTGCTTTGGCTACTTGAACATGCAAAGATAGGGAGGTAAGTAATAGTAAATATTAACTTTTCAAGAACAGAAGAGTGATACTTCTTTTTCATTGGAAAATAAGTGGTACAGTCTAGGAAACAATAGTAGGTTTTCTAGATATGAACCTTAGCTGGGCTTTATGAGCTTCATAACCTGTTATTGCCCACAGGATGAACGAACCAATTTTCTATCTTTGATCAGAAAGGCCAAGCTGAACTATTGTATCCAGTTTTGTGGCTCATTTTTAGATAATGACATGAACAAACTGGAATGAGTCTCAAGAACAGTGAAGAATGGTGGTCTGTAAATTGTGATAGTGGGGAATGACTGACAAATTGGCATTTTAGGCAGATAAGGCTGCGAAGAAGTCGTAGTCAGTTGTGTAAAAGGCTGTTGAAGAGTGCAGTTTTAACAGGATTAAAAATACAGACCTTAAATGTCAAGAGAATGTTTGGTTTGAGTGCTAGCAACTGTTTATGAAAGCAGAGATACATACTGGAATAGGCTGTGTAGCAAGGGGATACAAATATATTTCACTGGAAATGCTTAATATCAGGCAATCAGTTTGGAAACGGAGGGCAGAGGGCAAAGCCTTGAAGGAAGTGGAGGGACTGGGTAACTCCTGGTCATCATTTACAGCTCTTGTGGTGCTCAGAGTTAAACTTTCAAGTTTGTCAAATGAATGGTGCTATAAAAAAACTTAATGTAATTCCACATTTCTGTGCCACAGCTTGGTTCGTGGGACATTTTCTGTGCTTTTAGATTATGACGTGCATGGAGTTTGTCCCAAATCCATCAAGAGTCATTTACGAGTACCCCGGTACTGTCAGTAGATGGCGCTGTTTCTCTTCCGCTACATTCCCGTTCTCGGTGCTGAGTGGGGACTCCCCTAAATTTCTCTTCTCCTATGGAATCTGCTTATCTGTCAGGCTTTAAATATATTGTGTTCAGGAGTGTCAGACGGTTTGGTACTTGTTCCTAATGTCTTCAAAAGCCTTTATTCCCGCACTGTTTTGACTGGCAGAAGATGGCTGTTTTTACATGCATTCAAGAGTGCACCTATGGAGCCATGTGTATTTGTAAGGGAGCAGCTACATTAAGGTGGATTCACTGAGAGTACCTTTGGATGGTAATAAAACTTGCAGTTATTCCCTGAACAATCATTAGAAAGTCAAGGAACTCATAGGTTTTTTTTTTGTGTGTGCGTAAACAATAAAACTTAATAGTAAATGTATCCAGATGGCTCAAAGCACATCCCTGTGGTGGTATCAGGTGGTAACATTAAGTTATAATTGTGTGCTACCTTTCAGACTTTTTTTGTTTCTTAGAAGTGAGTTTTGAAAATATTCAATAGTTTCACTTTTTATTTTTGCAATGGTGAAGTGAATACCCAAGTGGTCTGTAGGAGCCCATTAGGTGAGCTCTGTGTGCTGAGAATTAAGATGATGTTGACAGTATTTCGATACAGAATGGGAAGGTTTCTGATCCTGGGGTGTTGGCTATACTGTTAAATTATTGGAATGGTTTCTGTAGTGCTTTTGGTCTACATTCACTGAAGCTGGCACAGGCCGAGGACTGTTCTGAAAAAAAGCTGAAATGCAGCCACCCCATTTTGGATGCTGGTATGAACACGGCCAGATTTACACTAACTGATCATGATCTATCTCTGTGCCAGTGAACAGACATTGCTGGTGTTGGGGTCACTGGGATGGCTACAGCTGGTGAGTTTCAGGTGAAACTGAGGATTAGAAGGTGGTGTAGTGGCTGAATTTCCCTGCTCTTCTACTCAAATGCCTGCCTTGTGCCCACGGTATGGGATCTGAGATGTAAGTAGCTTCAATAAATCCAGGCAGGTAAAGTTCTGAGAGGTGGAAGTGTGCGAGGGTTTTGGGGTATAAGTCATACAGAAACAGGTGAGGCAAGGTGTGGAGCGACATGAATGAACAGTCTGTCACTTCTGCCTGAGAAATGAGAGAGAGCAGCTTTGTGACAGGAGATGAGTTCTCTGGGTTGGCCTCTGATTTAAGCCTATGATGAGCTTATATTTCTGGAGAAAAATTGAAGGGTCTGGCTAGTATTTTAGAAAGTGTTTTGCATCAAATCTACTGGATGGATTTTTTTTGTGATCTTTAGGTGGTACCACTTTGATATATTGAGATAGACAGTTCATCTTGATGCAGTGTGCCACATTTCCAGAAGAATTAACTTCAGTATTTATTTTTCATTCATGATTTATTGGAATAACTGTTAAATAATCAAATAGTAGTTAAAGGTGAATGGTTTAAGTGTTTGTTCGGAATATATAATATATGGCATGAGCGGATCTTTGGCTTGAAATTCCAGTCTTAGCTTTGCCTTGCAGTGGAGTTCTGGTAAATCCTTGAGGCTGTGGATATGGACAGGTAGACAGTTCTCCCCAGGGAGTGAAGAAATATATAAATCATTGATGGTCTGATAAGGACTAAGGTAATAAACTTTAGCAGTATTGGAGGTAAAGCTGGAAAGAATTTTGGTGTAATCTCCCTGTGCCTACTTTCTGCATTAATAGGACAGAAAGGCTACTTCAGAATGATTTTAAAGGACTAGTGAGGCATGTGCTTATTTTTTGAGCACTTTCTGGAAGATTGACTTTGAAGCAAATATTTTTGTCAAATATGGAAATGTATTAAATGTTGTAAATGTACCTTCTTGTATAAGGTAGATTACTTTGTTTGCCTGACAAAGTGGAGGGGTGCTGTTTACATACCAGACTCTAGATTGTTACAGTTGCAGAGAAACCCATTTGTCAGGCTCAGTGTTTTTGGTTGCCACTCGGTGACTTTGTGGTGATTGAGGGTCAGATACTCTTGCAAACAAATTTCTCTTTTTTCCTTCCCTTTTGTATATGGTGCTATGTTTAAGATGATTAATATATAATCTGAGTATTTACTGTTACATATTCTATTCTGTGAATTGTGGATTAAGAAATGCAGATTATGGGATTGTGATCAAATATATAAATTAGGAAGTTAGCTTGCTGATTTGATGGGAAAATTTTGCTGTCTCCTCTCATTCCTTGAAGTACAAATAAGGAAACTGAAATGTGATTTATTTATGTGCCTTATTTATGCATAATGGTTATGGTTGTTTTACAACTTTTTATCCATTGGAACAGTGTGTCTGGAAATTATTTCACTGTAATAGAGAGTTGGACAGATAATATTTCACTGTCTAGATAAAAAACAATGGAAGTTAATTTATGGCATTTTTCTCTTGAAGTAGAGTGTCCATAAATGAGATCTCCAATGGCTTCAAACAGCCATTTCTTATTCTTGTGGGACTCCTTCCCTGCTGTGGTCTTGCCAAGAGTTGTTTCTGTTGCTGTAGAAAAGGAGAAGGGTGAGGACCATATAAATAAAAGCTGAGTGCTCTCTGGCAAAAATTGTGTGGGAGTTCCAAGTTTACACAGGTTTGAGGTAACCTTGGGGGTAACTTGCTTTCTGCTTGATGTAACTGTAAATGGACTCTTCTCTTAAGAGGTAGTGCCTTTAAAATGCTCTGCTGCTTTTGAGACAATAATGAGGGAGCTCAACTGGCATCTCATCAAGCATCCAGGCTCGCCTGTTGGTTCCTGCTATCCTCTGGAATCTGGTGCTTAGAAAGAACTGAGATGGACATTTAAACGTTTGTTTGCTATAAGGTGTAAAATTCTGTGTCTTCAAATATATTACTGAGAGATGTTTCACGGTTAGAATTCTTTATAGATACTTCCTTTGTAATTAAATTCTACTTTTTCTTTATTTAGCCATCCTATTTATTTTATCTGTGACCTTTGCCAGTACAGCATGAGGAGGCACAGTGAGAATGGAAAATGTAGCTAACAAAGACCCTCTATACTACTTGATTAAAGAGTTATCGAATGCATAATTGTAGTCAAGAAAAAGAAGAATAGCACATTCCTCCAAAGTGTTTGCAGACTAGAGAGAACTTGGAGAGGATATTGTAACTCGTTATTGTGGTTAGCAATACTGATAGAGCAGCTGAATACAATAAGTCTCATGCAAATAAAGTGTAGAAAATACACCACAACAGTATATTTATTTTTAAAAAGACATCAGTAAAATGGAAGTTTTGCTAAAATAAGCTAAATTCGTACTAAATAAATAACACAAAACAAAAAAGAGGAAACTCTCAATTCATTACAAATGGCATGTAATGGAAAGTCAGCTCAGAACACCTTGGAGAATAAGTCCAAAATCATGCATGTATAGAGAGGTATAGTAGTGATGAGTGTGTTGCTAGGAAAAATGCAACAATAGGTCTGTGTTCACTGAAGTGCCTTTTCTGGCTATATTTTTACACCCCTCAATTTAGAAACAAAAATAAAGGAGGAAAGTATTAAGATGGTAACAAAAGCGCTCAAGGCACTATTGAATAAACTAAACGTTAGAATGTGCTTTCAAAATGCTGGCTTTTCCCTGCTGGGGTACCACTGAGGATGAAGGGTAAAAAAATGATCTGTTTCCCTTGCTGCAAGATGAAAAAGGATCTGTGGTTCTTGAGAATCAAACCCCGGAGTGGGTTACAGTGCATTCCTTCATCCACATGTGGTCAACAAATTCCCTTTTTCTTGCTCACTGTTTTGTAAATGTCTAGGACTTGAAAGAGTGAGAAGTCCGAACTTGTGTTTAAGGACACAGCCCCTAAATTTTTCCCCAGGTCGGTTGTAGTGTGATGTTCTTAATCAAAGGGAAAGAATTGTGTTGCTGCACTGCAATTGCCGCCATCCAGTAAATGCCGTTTGCTCATTAGTGAATGTTTCTTCTGATTTGTGCTCTCATTTATAATGTGAAAGCAGTGCTTTTCTTCAGACAACCTCTGCAGCTGTGGAGCAAATGAGCAGCTGACAGGCTTACTTTTAACAATGCATAGCTTAAATTGTTGTTTTCTTAAAATAGGCTTCATATTTTTCCTCAAATCCCTGGTAATTCCTCTCAGATGTTTGTTGTATTTTGCCACATTTTCAAATGGAAAGACTTGATCCTTCAAAAGACATAATGAAAGTTAAAAAACTCACACTAACAAATCAGTGCCTACACATGGTAACCTGCTGGAGGAAGAGGAGGATAAAAACCCCTCACTTGCTCTTGGAGCTTACATTCAGGCCCTGTGCTACCTGGAATTAAGTTGGTCCAGATGATGAGATGGGTATATGGTTGGGGAAGTATTCAAAGATTCAGTTTTTGGGTTTTTTGGGGGTTTTTTTTAGCAATTTCAACATCATTTTGTGACAGTCATGGTTTCCTGTCTTTTTCAGAACTGATATGAAAACTGAGAGTGCTGATCCTCATTAGCAATGAAACTCAGAACTGATTTGATTAAGTTGATGCAGGACATGAGTTTATACTTTATTGCAGGCGCATTTCAATCTGACAGAAATTATTTTTCATTGAAGCTGAATAAACTGTGCCAAAGCTGAAATAAATAATGGCACAGGGCTTTTTAATGTTTTAAAAGAACGTGTTTTACAGAAGTGCAAGTACATGCCTACACTGGGAGAAAATGTTGTATATTTTTCTTCCATAAAGGTGCAATGGTCATCGTGTGGTACTTGCATGTGATTTTGCTCCTTTCAGTGTGTTTTGTTGCTTATACACACACAGTTCCTGACAATGACAATATGGGAGTGTTTGGGATATATTGTAACATAGTTTCCACGCTCATAGGTAATTCCATAAGTGATCCGTTACCTTGTATTTGACAGGTGTTTTTACATGTAAGCACAATTTTAAATGGCAGTCAGGCAATGCAGCTATCATTACACAGCTGGCTGGCTCTAAGACATGAAGAGTTCATAGCAGTCCTGTGAGAAGGCTGGCTAGAAGAAACATCTGTACAGTGTTGTCCCAACATGGTCTTAGCAGCAGAGCAGTGTTTCTGGGCTCAGACAGTGACCCCTGGGCAGTGTGCTGATTTGAGTCGGTCTTCTAAAGCTAAGGGAAGGATGCTGCAGTATCTGTGTGGAAGTCGCCCACTTCTGATGCCTGCTGATCAGTAGCTGAACAGTTCTGTGTTGATAGATAAACTCTGGGCTGGTGTTAAACTTGCTGTGTTGAGAGATCATATGTAGCAAAGGTCGTAAAAACAGGAAGCCAAAAGAAGCAAGGAAACTTTTTCTCTACACCTCTCTGTGTATCAGTAAAGATTTTTTTCTCAATACAGTGTCTGGTTGATTACAGTGGAAGGTTCACAAATGGTAAAGGGGTGCTGTCCTATGTATCTGTGGCCCTGGTTTGTGAAAGAAAACTCAGCCCTGTTTCATGCAGTGGAAACAATTCTTTATGATCCTTGGTTGCCGTGTGATTATTTTGGCTGTTGTGGAAGAACCGCTTTGCTTCTCATATTTCCAAGGCCTTAGCTGAACTCTTGGCTACGCCAAAAGAGCTGCTCAGCTGTATCCTGATGAGCTGCTGAACAACAGAATGTGGGAGGTGCTGGTGTGTCATCTTCACTGTTAGGTAGATAAAATGACCGAATTGCTTCGTCAAGAGACAAAAAAGAGACAGGGTAACCTTGATTAGCTTACACTTTTAAGTACTTCTGTATACCAAGTAATGCGAATGCTTGTGGACTTTTGTCATCTCTTTCTGGGTTGTTCCTCAGTAGTCACCATGGCCCAGTGAACATGAACCTCCAGTGATGTCTGTCTTCCGCCGTATGAGCTGATCAGTTATTATCTCTTGATATAAGGACCTTTGTTCCTACCCTGGCATTGCTTAGATTTCTAGAATGGTTTTTCCTCAGTATTATAGAGTCTTCCCTATTCATGTGCAGCTACCATTAACAAGATTTATAAGAGATGCATAATGCAAAAATTTTTCTTTCTGAAACCATTCTGTCTGTTCCCCAGCATGACACAGGTCTTCATGTGTCAGCTCATTTGATCCATTGTTACAGTGTGTATTAATTTGCCTAGTGCAGGCACTGATGTTGTAGACCTTAGTTATATGGAACCTATTTTTAAAAATAAAACATACCAACCAGCTCAAAAAAAAAAAAAAAAAAGGAACAAAATATCTCCACACCAAGAAAACAACTAAAAAGCCCCAAAAGACATCACAGCATTTGTCACTCCATACTCTAGCAGGTGTCAGGGAAGTTCTCAGATATCAGGTTGCTCACAGCTGCTAGTTCAGTTCATCCTTGCTTTCCCTTTGAGTTCTTTTGCAAGGTGAATGCCATCTCATCCTGGCAATTCCCTTCTGGTTTGTTGGGTTCCATAAAATTTTGTGCAGCTGACATTACGACAGGTTATCTTGAGGAGAACCAGCACAGTTTCTTTGGTGATCAGAGATGGGCAGAGTCCCTGTAGCTGCTGTCCTATGGCAATCAAGCAGGCTAAGGCTATTCTTGTGCAGTGGTTGTCTGCTGGGTGTACAGAATCTCAAGAAGTTTTCTGCTCTTGATGTGTTTGAAGGACAACTTTATAATAAATTATTAATAGTATCTTGGTGGTTAAAGCACTTGCTGAGGTTGCGGAAAGTCTGTGTTCACTGTCTTCATCTGAAGGGGAGATTGATTTCCTGTTTGCTAACACAGTGACTTAGTCATTGAACTGTTTTGAGGATGTGTACTTAATAATTTTATTAAATTTTATTAGATTTTCATAGAGTTGAGGCCTAGAATGCAGTTTGGTTTTTTCAGGAAATGAGTGAATCAGCTACTGACTGTGCCTATGACTGTTTAAATGTTCTGTGCAGGACAGAAGTATCGGTGAAAGAAATAGAGGGGAAACTCCTTTTACAATGATTTTTTTAACCTAGAATTAAAAAAACAGTTGTAGGAGGCCTTGGTTTAAATCTGTGATCAGTGGTTGATAAAATCAATTTAAAATAGGATCACTTATTACAGTACAAGTTGTATATCTCAGGCTGTTGTCTTGCCAATGTTCAAATAATTCTGTAAAGCTTCGGGAATGCTCTGCTCTAGATATTCCCAATTATGAGGAATTGGATTTTATTTTCCTTGAACAGAAAACAGAAACCCTTAGCATTGCACTTCTCCAGTGTTACAACCATCACATTTGTGAACAAAAGGGTGATAGTTATTAATGCCTCAGAAGAACTGTGAATCTTCCATTTGCTTTATCATGTTTTGCTTTAAAAATACGTGGAGACTGAACTCGGGGTTGAAATTAGTCACACTTTTTTTCAATTTTACTGCCAAAAAAAATTAAATCAAACCCCAAGCCGAATCCAAATTCTAAGGAAAACTTGCTTAGCAGGTGCTAGACGGGTGCCCTGCTGTCTGAGCTGGAGTTTGAACAGTGTGTTTTACAGGAGGACAAATGGAAGGATAATTTCTAAAATGACTGCAGCAAGGTCCATCAGAGTTCCTCTACTAGAGACCTCTAAGTTACTCAAAGACTCCTTATGACTGTATAAGCCAAAATCAACACCTTAAACCTGAACCATAAATCAGTTGGTAGCTAGTTGAGGTCAGCAGGCACAGAGATAGTAGTCTGCAGTTGAGCAATAGCCACTTGTGCACAAACTGCAGTTGTTTTATTTTGCAGCTGTGTGATATAGCCAACCTGAAAATAACAACAGCATGAGCTAAAGTAGTGAAATCCATCTGGAGTTAAAAGAAAAGTTTGCAGCAAGTGATAAAAGGAATGCAGTGCATACTTACTTTGACTGAAAAATATTTGCTATGCTAATGACAAGAGAAGCGGTAATTTTTAAGTTAATTAGATTCATCTTTTCTTTTAATACCATTTGGTGTACAGAGCAGGTTACCTAAAGGTGCAATTCTAAACCTCAGAAGAGAGGTTCTCACAGAGAGCGGGTGACCTTATGGAAATTACAACATGTAATTCCTCCTAGCTAATGTGGGTTTGGACTATTTGACTGGAGAGGTCTCACTCATATGCAGTTTGATAACAGGTTCCCATTGTCAGTAATAATTTATTCGAAAAAGAGAAGTTATAATGTGCTTATTACCTGTCTTCCACATATAAAGCAGATCATTTTTTTAGTCAGATGTCTGACATGTAATTTACAAGCATCTTGAAAATGCATTTTAAAAGTGCACACAGTCCCTAATTATTTGTGGTAGTCTTAATATATTAAACAAAGATTTTTTAAAAACAATTAGTAATGTACTTGTAGTACATCAACATCTGTTCTAGAATTGAATCTCTCTTGTTCTGTGTTCTTTATCTTATTTTTTATTTCCTTTAATGTGAACTTCAAAATTGAGCAGCTTTAAAAAGCATCTACATTACAGACACTTGGGTTCTAAGGTAATTGAGGTGATGACAGCTGGTTAAACTTGAATTTAAACTTCTGTGCTGTAATGCTGCTCTGCTTGTGTTTGTATTATTAGAAAGACATTGGTTTTGGTTGTAATTTATTGTATCTGAGATTCTCATGTGGTCTTTTAATTACATGATTTCATGTTATTTTTCCATCCTACATTCTGTATGGAGTACCTCATGAGCACCGAAGGAGCATTTACTTAGTGTTACAGTTTGGCCCTGTTTCAGTAGGAGGCTCCATGTTTTCTCTGTTATATCCCACTGGGAAAACAAAGGGATTCCCTCCCCCTGCCCCCACCCATGAAAGTTTTTTGTTGTGCTCAAGTAATTTTCACAGCTGCCGGAGATGGGAAGGTGATATTTTTCCCAGTTTAAAGATGAGGAACTGAGGCAAGGAAAAGGTGTAGACAGAAGTACATAGAAGTACCTGATGAGTTTAGGAATTCAGTATGAAACCTTTGGGCTCTGATTTTTTAGAATACTTAGCATCTTCTGTCTTGAAAACAAAAAATTGACCTCAAATTCACTGTAAGTTCAAGTAGAGAAGCAGAGATCAGATGAGTCTGTGTGCTGCTCTTAGAAATACTTGAAGCTGTATCTCTCCACAGCTGTCAGTGGTGTTTTAGTCTTTTAATCACTGTTGAGCTGTTGCAGAGCTAGGGATAACTAGCAGAAAAAAAGGGATGAGAGAAGCTCCCAGTATGAATAATGTGAGCTTATTCTGTCCTAAAAATAAAAAAATAATAATCTGATGATACTTGAAAAAATGTGTTACCACTGACTTCTGTCCTCCAATTTTAAAAAGTATTTATCTCTCATCTCCTATAACCTACCTGAATTTGTGAGCTAATACTTCTACTTTTTTAATTATGCTTCATACACTGTGCACATTCTAGATGATGCAATAAATAAGGCAGGGACAGGTCAGACTATGTTATCCTTCATAGTGTAATCCTGATTGATCCATTCATCTATAATTTGAATGAGACATAGATTTTTTTTTTTTTAGAGAAAATATGGCGCATAATATTATCATACTCTAAGGTGTATGGACAGAGAGGCCAAGCTGAAGATCAGAGGCAACCTTCTCTGTCACTTTCTAAATTTAATGCTAGATTATTTTTAAACCTTAATGCTCTTTTAACATTGAGGCTTCTTCTGTGCATGTAATAGCTTTCACTTTCTAACAGAGTAAACTGCAGCTGAATTTGGGGATCTTGATTTTGTGTGTGTTTGACTCAGTGTAGCTCTGCTTGTAGAGATGAATCTTAGATTAAACCATTTAATAGCTCTGTCAAGGGTTTGTGCCTTATGCAGCCTCCCTGTTCCCAGGGCAGAACTGCAGGGGTTCTCTCTGCTTCCTCTTATGTCTGTATTAGTGGCCCTTGGCCTGGTGTTCTCTTAGGATGCTTAACATGCTTGTCCTGTTTGTGAATTTGTAGATGGATGGGTAAACAAAACTGATGAAGTGTTTAATTTCCAGATGTTTAGCAATAAGCTTTGGAATTATTTTTCCCCTCCAGGGATCTCCTGAACCTATTGCAGTTTGTGCTTGCTAGCCCACAGTGAATCTTTTTTGTTCAGTGTCTTCTGGAGGTTGTGTAAAATTCTTGCATGCACTGGTCCTATTGTCAGGAATTCAAAGCATCTGCTAACTGTTGCATATGGAAATGGAATTCTTCAAATATGGAAGAATATTTTTTTATTTTATTATTTTAAACCAGATTCTAACAAAATTTGTCATGCAAATCCCTACTCCCTGAATTGGGGCTTATCACATGTTCTTTCTTTCTCTTTTCCTACCCAAGATTTATTTATTTTCATTTTTGCCTAATTACCTTTGCAGCTTCTCATCTTTCATTATCTCTCCCAACCTCTTGCATTCTCACCATTTTGCTCAGTGGTTGCATCACAGTTTGACTTTCTGTGTCTAGTTAAAGTCCCAAACTCTCTTGAATCTCTCTCCATGCTCCTCAATGCTTATTTTGGTAAAACAAGTGACCTCGAGTCAGATTCATGGTCCCTCTGCATCAGATTCAGGGAGATTCTTCTGCTGTGCTGAACAGGACATGGGTTTCACTCTCTCTTCTGGTATAGGGATTTGGTTCCTGTGTGAATATCCACCTTATGTAGGGAAGTAGTGGCAAGAGCTCTTGCTGATTTAGTTGAGTATGTGTGAAGTCTCTTCCATGCTGTAATGAATGGGACTGGGACCTCCTTGGAAGGATGGAAAAAATTTGCCGTTCTCCTGGGAGAAGATAATTTGCCATGGCCAAGGGATTTGTCTCGGGAGAACTTGGAGGTCAAATAGCACCCTTAAGGCTCTGGAGAGAGATTGAGAGACTATGGGTTAAGAAAAGGAAGTAGTGAGCCAGGCCTCAGGGCAGGACCCAAGGCCTCCTTGGAACCAGAAGGGAGCGTGCAGAGCTGCCTGCACTGCAAAGTCACTGTGTCACCTGAAATATGGCAAATCCATACTGCCAGGCATTAAGAACTCAATATGAAGTGAGAGCTTTATGTAATAAAGCCTTACTTTGTGCTCTCTCACCTAGCTATGATATTTTGGCCCCCTAGAATTAACTATCCTACATGGTAGTCTGAAGGAATCCTGAATTTTTTCTTTAATTTAAAGAAATTCTGAAATTCCATGGTTTTTCTCCTTTCTTTTTGAGTAACTCCAGACACGTGCATATTCTAGCTGTCATTTTTGTGGATGCTGAAATATTATGGATGGATTTTCGTGGGTGGCAAAATGTATATGCCTGGCACAAAGATATTCCAAATTTGATATTTTTGCTCCCAAAGCATGGAGCTGTAAAAAATTCCTGCATAACAAGCTTTCCAGAATTTTGTTACCCATGAGCTAAGCCATTTTGGCTGTTGGCAGAGAGAAATTAGGGAAAAAAAATGATCTGAGGCAGATAGTTGGCTTGGAAAATTGCATTCAGAAGCTCTGAAATTTCACAAGTTTGTAAGAGTGGAAAGCAACAATCTCTTACGGCAAAGATCCATAGTCTGTAGTGCCAGTGCCAAAAGCAGCATACAAGGCAATTTGAATAATACGCATTTCTGCATAATGTGATGTGGGTCTGAGCTGCAGCCTTCTGAGGAAAGCATGTGTGAGATGTCCTTGTTCCCAGCTCCTGGCTTCCTCCTGGTTCAGCACTGGCACATGGGCCAGACTCTGCCATTAGGTGGTCACTGGTGTCTGTTTGCTCTGAGTTTCCACAAGCACTGGCTTCTAATTTGAGACACCAAAGCAGGCTGGTGCTCCACTTGTTCCAGATTGCCCTTGAGAAGGGAAGTGTCAGACAGCTTTGATAACGGGTTTGCTCCTGTCTTTGCGTATTGCTCCTTTTTGTGTTCTGAATCTCCAACCAAGTTTTGAACTTATCTGTGTTTAATAGCTTCAGCAGTTCTGAAAGAGATGCTGAGACTGCTTTCAGATGGGGTTTGTTGTTCATGTAAAGAGCTGTATTGAAAGTAGTGGATATAATGAAAAATATAACCCGGCATTTGTAATGTAATGACTTTTACCAAGTAAGGGAAATAATAATTTACATCACTATACTAAAGATTATACCAGTGTTAATGAAAAGTTGCTATCTCAATAATTCAATCATCTTAGCAACCTAAGCCCATGCAGGGGTACAAAGTTCAGTATGGCTTGTATTTAAAAGAGCTAGTTCTGGTTTTCAAGCTTTTTAAAATGCTATTCTAACAACAGCAGTTAGAAACAGGAATGGTAAAACTGTAACAATTTAGGCATGCTAATTGATTGTATTGTGCAGGTAGGTTGTGAATTCGTAATTATATGTTTTTTAATAAACTGTCTGCTGTTGGTTTTGTGTAGATCATCCTTTGCAGGCTGGAAGTGCCAAGTGCAGGATAATTCAGTGAATGATGTGGACTATTTCAGCTTCTTGTTTTCAACCCTTATAGGTAATCCATATGAATGTAATAATTCAGAATTAACAAAATGAAATTTGTTTTGATAGTCAATTACTGAATTTAATTTAGAATAAATGGTTTGCTAACTACTTCCTGAAAGTAATTCTAATCTTGTTATATATATTTTTATATGAGGTACCCTTTATTCTCTTGATCTGATTTTTGGCACTCTATTTTTACACTTTTCCATTTGGGCTGAATATTTGCATACTTCTTCTTCATTCTAGCAACTTTCTTAGGAAAGTATGAGGAAAACCTAAATTCAGCATATGACATAAGCAAGATTTTTTTTTTTTCCTAGCTTGAAGTAAATGCCTTTTATTCGCTCATAACAATGTAAATGAGTGCCTCTGGGATTTCCTGTGAATGTGCTTACGCTATTAAAAGCATTCCATCAGAATAAAGTAATCAAAGTACGTTAAAATGAGCTGGCCAAGGTCAGCATGTGAGCCGAGCT
This sequence comes from Struthidea cinerea, assembly GCA_013397865.1. Classification (NCBI taxonomy): domain Eukaryota; kingdom Metazoa; phylum Chordata; class Aves; order Passeriformes; family Corcoracidae; genus Struthidea; species Struthidea cinerea. The sequence continues at coordinate 1,194,550 of VZTI01004400.1, forward strand.
ACTTCTGCTACTCTATTCTTACCCAGCCATAAAAATAGTTGTATTCTGTGATGATGCAACTTTGGGAAGTTACGGTGATTAAAATGGTGTAATATTGCTAAGAAATAACTTCCACTAACTTTTGCTGTGGTAAAAAATAGTGTGTTTTCTTCACCACCTTGGTTATTTATAATGTTCAGCTACTTTGTTTTCAAAAATTACCTTTTTGTTCCTAAAATGGTAAAAAGAGTGCTGAACTGATAGCAGAGAAAATGAAAGCAAAGCCCAAGTAACTCCTGTGGAGAAATCATCCTGTTTTACTAAAACATCTAATACCTGTCTAGAAATACTAAGCCAAATGATATTCTTTTTTAACCCTGAGGTTTTATTATTTATTACTGAGGTTACTGAGTTACTGTGAACACATGAAATGTATTTTGCATTATACCCATTTTTATTTTTTTAAAGATACATATATTGAAAATAGCATAACACTGGCCTCTTAAACTTTTTTTTAGAACACATTATAGTATTATTGGGTTTCTAAAATATTTTTGTTTTCTGTCAAAAGTCAAAATTTGTACTTTGATATACTTCGTTTATAATACCAAGCAAGAGCTTTTATGAAAAAATTGTTATGTTGACGTAATGTAAAAGACAGTGTTTGTCAGAGATGCTGTTAAAGTTGAACACTGTTTGGCTTGTTTTGTGATACTGTTGTACTGCTTCTTCTTCCCCAGGGTTTTCAAGAGAGGAGCTGACTAGTCTCCAGGGCATTAGAGGAAAACCACACATTAGCCAGACACAGCTTTCACCTATCCGTCTTTACCTAACTGATCTGGACCAGTTTTTACACCACTGGGCTGTGACAGAGGTAATACATCAACACTAATTCTGAATGACAGCATACAAACTCTGAGTGCTCTCCATCCCTTTCCCACAGACGCCTAAATCCTGTTGTGATTTGAGTTGAAAAAAGACCGAAAAATATAAAAGCTGTCAAACAGCCAACATTTTTCTACAGCCATCAGATCATATTTTGAAGGAAGCTGCTTTAAAAGTTGAATATTCAGACACGTACTATGCAAAGCAATACTCAAGGAAAAGATTGGTAGAAACCTTGGTGGAAATTCTTCAGCACTAATAATATTAGGACCAGCAGTATGTTTTGGCTTTCAAAAACAAATTAATTGTAAAGATACTAATTATAAAGAGTTTTCCTGGAGAGTAAGTGCCACTATTAATTACAAAGCACTTGCATTAAATTAAATTTGAACTTGGAAGCAATATTCAGTTGGCATTGGTCATTATTTAGAATAGTTCCTGATTAGTTAACCAAAATATGCTGGGATTAGAAACTTCACTCTGAATTCAGTACCTAATATCATAAGAGCTGAAAACTTAATTTTATTTTTGGTTCTAAAGGGATTTGAGCCACCAGATTTTATTCAAAACAGGTGCATTAGCTGTCTTTCTGCATCAGCTCTTGTTATTGTTTAGCTCACCAGAAACCACTTTAATGGTGTGAAATCATGTTTTAATAACATGCCAGTCTGACAGTATTTATGAAATCACAGTCCTGAATTCAGAAAGAAGAGTGAAACAGAAGGTTTTAGTTGTATGCTTTTCATTCAAGAAAGCAATATAGTAGATGTTTCCTACTTCAGTGTTTAAGTGATAATGTACTGAAACTGATGGTAGTCTGAAATACACATTGAATGTGTGCTGTTATGTATTAGAAGGTATTTTAAGCAAGGCTGTTGTTTGGTACCATGACTGACACACATTTTTAGGTGTCCTGCCTTCATTTGGCCTGTGGAGCAGTTGAACTTCCTAATTTGTTTTGCATTGTCTCTTCTGGACAGTAATGAAATGTTTTCTCACCAAAATATCTTTCTCCAGTATGGAAAGATCTGAATGCTCTCTCTCCATGTCCTATTCCTCTGGGAATGCACCAAAATGATTGTTTCTCAGAGTTAGCCTAATCCCATACAGCATCTGAAGGATTTATGTACACCTTACCTGTTTCTGAAAATGTCATCTCTAATGTCTTCTCCTTCCTGTTTTTACTTCTATTCCATAAATCTTTCACAGTTGGCAGTGAAATAGGACTATTTTCACGCAGTGAACAGTGAAGTAATTTGATTTCTTTTTTGTGCCTTTGGTTCCTGGCTGCGAGTTTGAGTTTCTTCTGCCACAATCTTCAGTGTTTTGGTGCTGTCAAGGAGAGTCAGTATTTCCAGAAGCTTGACACTCGCTTTTGTTAAAGTACCTTTTCTCAGGAAAGATACAAGGTGCTCTCCCAGGTTGTCAGGAGGGGATGGTGGTCACTAAGCAAAGAGCTGGATATCCTTGGTTAATAATGAAAGATGATTTGGACATCCTGTCCACTGCACTACTTCAGCGCTTAGGTGTCAGCCTGAAGTCTTTTCTGGAGACTACTTTATGAAAGAGAGAATAGGAGCAAAAGCCCTGTGCACCAAAAATCTGTGTGAAGAAGGATGAGACCTTCTAGACCCACCTGATTTTGTAGGCTCTTAACCAAAGGGAGTTCTGAACTATCACTTTTTCCCCTTGAGGGTGGTCAAACACTGGAATAAGTAGCCTAGAGACATTCTGGTTCCCATCTATGGATGTACTCAAAACCAGGCTGGACACAATGTGGGGTGACCTGCCCCAGGTGGCTCCACTTGAGTAGGAGCACTGAATTAGAGGGACCCGAGGGTGTTCCTTCCAACTTTAGGTATTCTGTGATTATTTGAACACTCCTTCTGAAAAACCAAGTCTTTATGTTTCACCATCAACAAATCTCTTCATTGTTTTTGCTTTTTAGACATAATGAGATCCACAGTATGAGTAGGGGTTTGTTGTTTTCTTTTATTTGGTAGGTTTGTTACACTGACATTGATTTAAAAGTCAAACTGCTCCCATTATAGTGTTGCCAGGTACTGCAATGCTGTTTGGGGTGTTCCCCCCAGATCTGCTAGGTTTTTTCCCCGTGGAATTTTGTGAACAAAAAAGTAGGGGCACCACTTCAGTAGCTTGCTTTCATACTGGAGAAAAATAAAGATATTCTTTCCTCTTGCCTCTGATCTGGTAATAATGGTGGCATATCTGTTTGTGTTACAGTGAGAAGTGATCACTGGTATTGAGGCAACCACTTCCTTTTATGAGTTGCAGAATTCCATTTGGTTTTCACTTGTCGGGTTTTGATTTCAGATGCAGTCATGGATATGGTAAATGAGACATAAACAAAACCATTCTGAAGGTCTTCAGCTTTTAGATTACTTTTTTTCTCTCTGTTTAAATATCTAATACAGCACTGTGTTCTTAAAGTTTTGGGGGGTTTTATCTTTTCCTTGTATGAGTACCATTTTCCAACCTCAAACATGTTGACCAGTATTCTATATAATGCTCAGTTTATGACGAAATTATTCTGGGGACTGTAGTCCATAATAACCTTGGGATTTGGAGTCTGGACAATTTTTTAAAACCAAGAAGGTAAAAGAAGAAAAAAAATAAGAAAGAAGAAGGCAGGCTTGGGAAAAACCTTTCCATTCAAGATTTGCCATGAGCTGCACACAAATACTGTTTGTAGATCAAGTAGTTTTCACTAGGTACTGAACAAACTAACCTGCTCTCGAAAGGAAAAAAAACCTAAACAGCAACAACAACAAAAAAACCCAACCAAAAAAGCAAACCCAAGTTGCAGGCTCTGGGGAGAAGAAAATCATGAGGCAAATCATGCCAGCAAATCATGAGGCTCTCCTAGGGTGTGTTCAAAGACAGTGTGATATGAGGGTTCTGTGTGCATTGAATTTGAAGGAGGTAGGTTTGGAGCTGCTTTCTTCCACGTGGGCATAGTTCAAGGTGTGATAGAATTCTGGAGTCAAAATACTTTTAGCTGTGGCAGAAAATTGCTTTATTTAGATAGAGAAGTGCTACAGGAAATAATAAACCCCAGCTTGAATTAGTTATGTTCTTGGTGGGACTGGGTAGAGTGCAGAGCTTCTGAATGCTAACCTTTCATTTGTTCCCTTGCTGGATAAGGAGGTTTATGGTGATGTTGTAATGTTAAGCAAAATGTTTGTAGTAATTTTAAATACCTGGTAAATGAGAACAGTGCTTGTTGGCTGCAGACCAGGCCTCTACTCTATGCTGAGAATTGTTTAAGAGTTCTCATTGTGTAGTTGTAATTCAGGATTTCCTCTCAGTGGAAAAGTATTTTGATGTGGATGAAAATAAATAAGGAACTCTGATGGAATTAGGATTTGATGGCCTGGTTCCCTATCAATAAATGAGACTAGTGATCAGATTCCTATTAGTCCTTCCATCATCTTCTTTCATCTCTTCCACCTCTAGTTTTGTCTAAACCATTAGTTTTTAGCTCTCTGCTGAAACGAACAAAGTTGCAAATACTACTTCCCCATAAGTTTTATGGAAATAAGCAGGTGGAAGAGGACAAACGCTCTAGATTAGCACAGGGTGGTTTATAACTCTGTTCCGGCATCCTGCTTGGCAGCAACCAGTCTGCAGGGGCTGTCGCTCAGCCTGTGGGATGTAGGGGGTTGTGAGGCAGGAGCAGCTGGGCTGTGGGACTGAAGAAAGGTCCCAGGTGTGAATCTGTTGGAGGCCACGGCTTGTTTGCCTTACTGCTCATTGCTCAACTTTGTTTCCAAATGCAGGGGAAGGCAGTCCCAGTTTCCTGTCCCTGGCTGTGCAATGGGTGATGCCTGTTTTTAAGGGTAAAGAGCCGTAAGAGGAGCCGTAAGAGGGAATTTCACGTATAACATATGCGTGCCAGAGATGCTGGAGGAAAAACGGTGTGCCTCTGCAGAAAGGGCAAGTTCTGGAAAGGAAAAGAGTAACTGGAGGCATTTTCAAACAGCAGTTTGGACTTCTGGAGTGTTGTTACAGCCAGGGCACCTGGTAGCATGTGGATAACAGTAACAAATGCACTTCTGATAGGAACTAATGCTTTGAGGGAGTTTGTAACAAAATCTGTTTTGAGATGGATACTATTTGTAAATTATTATTTTTTTCTCTGGAGCGTGGTAATTGGAAGGATGGCAATGTGAAACCATGTTATTTTTTTGTGGAAGCTTTTAAATAGTGGTGATTTTCAGTTAAGGAGAATGCTTCAGAAAAGTGTCTCTTTAAATGCTGTTTTGCATAGCTCTAAAGGTTAGTCTTCATGATTTGTCTAAAAGATATGTTAAATGTGGGAAGTTTGGTTCCTTTTCTGGAGGAACTTCTGCTTAAAATTACTTCTGTCTTGTTAAAGCCAATTATTTAAAATCACCCCCCTGTAGCTGAAATAAATGGGACTCCAGAATGAATGGTTGCAGCCCGAGGGAAGAGCTTCAGCCTGGGCTCATTTTAACTGTGCCCATAGTGTTTGTCAGTGATATTGTTCACTCCCCTGTAATTGAATTGCTGTGCCAGGATCGAATGAAAAAGTGCCCACAGAAATGAAGAGTTTAACAAGGTAACCGTATATACATGGTAATTTCTGTTGTAATATTTGATGTTTGTGGCGGTTGAACATTTCAGAGGAGGAAAGCAAATGATAATTTGAGGGTTTGCTTGAAGTCGAGATTCCAGAGCTGTATCGAGCACACAGCTGACTCGAAGAAATAAAATATTCAACCAAATGTTTAAAATGTCTAAGAGCAAACACTAGGGAAGGTCAGCTGCTTTTAAAAGCAGGCTTGAATTGAAAAACCTTGAGATGCATGTAGTGCAATACACTAATCTGTGTCAAAAACTGTGAAGTCTTTTATGTGAAATACAGTTGGAAAGGCTGGATCTGCACAGATGTGCTATGAAAAATTACAGCAAATCAATAAAGAGAGTAAGTCAATGCATGTAAATTAAAAGCCCTGCAAGGATGTTTGTCTTGAGAAGTAAACGGTGGTGTTGTAGTGCTATATCTTAACTTGAAGCAGAGATTAATGCTTAAAAAAAACCCCAAAATTGTTACAATGTAGATTTTGAATTGAAGTTCCTGAAAGATTTCAACTTGTCTTTATTGAGATTTACAGGTTAGAGTTAAATTGGGGAGAAAAGGCAGCTGGGGGTAAATAAACTTCCTTCTAAATAAAATTCACTCTAAACTAGGAACGTGGTACAATTTTAATCTTATTTAAGGAAGACAAAAAATTCTATATAAGCCCATTAATGTTCAGTAACGCTATAACCTATCTCAGCTTTAATGTTTAGAGGTGAAATTAATTATTTTCTTGGAAAGTAATTCAAAGTCCAGAGAAACAAAAGGAAAATAACTTAAGTAAGAGTAATGCCTCCTAAAATTAATAAAACTCTTTTTCGAAGGTCTCTTTCATAAGACGTAAAACTTAAACCCAAAGCAAACAAAAAAGCACCAAAACTAGCTCCTGCCAGTAAAACACAAACTTCCGGAAAATCTAAGTTGATCTTCAGGGCAGTGCTCCATTGTAGCTCCATCATATACTTCCAGCATATCTTGTAACACCTTGGAGCTGGGAGCTCACTGCAGCATTACTGCACATAACTAGCGTGAATTTACAACTCCACAGGTACTGTGTATTGTGCTGTATGTTCAAATCCTGGCTTGTGATACCTAACCTAAATTTGCTCAGAAAGACAGGCTTTGTGGGACAAGAGCTAAGTGTAGGGTTCTCTGTGCTTTCGAGCCCTTTTGTTTGAAGAAGAGGCAGGCAGGTGAATTTGGAGACATCAGCATCAGATGTTCTTTGACTGTCCTGCACGTAGGCTGATGAGGAGGCATCCAGAGGAGGAGCAGTTGGCTGCAGTGACATTTTATAGTTGTGAGGAAGCTGCAGAGCTGTGAAAGAAGGGCATATTATGCCTGCAAAAGGATGAAACCAAAGCTGTTTTGTGGTGTCCTTTCTTTGAATTTTGTTAGTAAGATGGCTCTGAGAAGAGAACCTGACCTGTGATGTTCTTCCGGTCTGGCTTTGTCTACTCCTGGATAGCACACTAGCTGTCCAGCTTAAAAGCTGGTTTTGCTGATAGTATTTTCAGAAATGCCCCTCACTTAGAGAGCTGGCGGGATTGGCTCTAGCTCATAGTTCTCTGCCTCTTGGCACCAAATCTTGCTCGTACCCAGACTTGAACACACGATCAAATTGTTGCACAGGAGGTGAGCTGTGGTGCTTGCCATTCAGGTATTTGTGTCCAGTGGCAAATAAAGATAAACTTCACTTAGTTTAATTGATTCTCAAATACAGATTTTGTATCAGACCCCGTGCCACAGCCAAGGAGCCTGCAGACGGGCAAGCACCACAGTAAGCAGATGCAAGATGAGTTTGTGTGCTGCAGGTACCCTGGTTTTGACCAGCAATAGGGCATGAACTGTGTGTCATAATTATTCTAAGCCTAAGGAAATATGTGCTCTTTCAATATATGGGACACCATATATGTTCTTAAGCATTTGTAATTCTTAAATAAGTTTCTGCATTCCCATTTTGCTACCCCGAATGTAAAATTAGCCCAATAGTGTGTCTTTTCCCCGTTGCTCACCTTGTAATGCTCTCCTGCAGACTCTGTTCTTCGTTTTTGGCGGTTTCTTTTTTTAACTTAGGTTTTGTTTTGTTGTGAATGTGTAGGGGTTTCATGTGGGGGTTTTTATGGAGGGGTTTGTTCAGGTTTTTTTTTTCTTGGAGTCAGTGAATCAGGAATACCTTTCACATCTGCCCTTGTGAGCTTACCCAAGGCAGATGAACAAAGATCTCTTGTTGTACGCAGCTTTCTCAACAACTCAGGGCACTGTTAATATTGCCCTGTCAAATCAATTTATTTCAGAAAGAGAAGCAGCACCTGTCAGGGGAGTACAGTGTCTGATAAGCGAGGGTGCTTCAGGGGAGCTGGCCAAGCTTCAGACGCCAAGCTTCATTGCCTGCCCCATCACCTGAAAACTTCTCGTTTTCTACGCTCCGCACTAACATGTTACACTGGATACAGTCCTGCTCCAAACAGGCATTTCACAAGGGCTGGGGAAATCACTGCAGAACAACGCTCTGTTACATTTTAGTTACCTGTGTTTGAGGTGCATGTCGATGTGAGTTGAAAAATATATTTCAAAGTTCACCTTAGGTTATTGTATCTGGTGCGTGCCAACTTTCTTTTTTAATAAAATCACTTCTCAGGGAGTCTGAACTGCCTTTGGTCTTACTCCACACAGTGGCTCGCTAAAATACTTGATCCATTATCTTTCCTGCTTGCTTGGGTTCCTGTCTGTGCTCATGCTTGTGTGTGTCTTTAGAGGAAGGTGAGTATTTTTCTTTGAAAAAAGAATACTTTGCAGCATGATTAAACTTGAAATAATACAAAAATTTTCCCTGGACAGTTGCTGATGAGTAGTTTCCTTGAGACTGCATCGGGATTCTGTCGTGTTACAGGAACCATTGAGGGAGTGGGAACAGTTCAATAATGAACAAAAGATTAGTCTTGCTTCATCAGGTGTGCTTGTTCGTGTTGCCATGAGGGCTCACACTGCGACTGGGCTTCCTTGGGTCATCCCAACTCTGTCTTTTAGAGGCAAGAGCATCTCAGAGATGAACAACAATAAACTGATGAATTCCTCTGATTCTGCATTAGAACTGTGAAAAGCCTGCTTGGGAATGCGTTGTCAGTCACTTAGGGTGGCTATCAGTGGCAAAAATGCTTTTAACTCATCCAGTTGAAGTAAAATACTCCATGGTGTCAGGATCTCCAAAAAACCTGGGTCAGACTGTGCTCCTGGGGGCCTTTCCAGCCTTTTCTGTTTGTTTGTTTGTTTGGGGTTTTTGTTTGTTTCTTTTGTTTCGTGGTGGTTTTTTGTTGGTGGTGGTTTTTTTCTTCCCTGGTTTAGTTGGCTGCTGTTGGAATTTGTCTTCAGTGTGGCAGGCAAGGAGGCTCGTGTAGCAGTGACATCCCAAAGCACCAGCAGGGAACCTGCTGTTGCACTTGTGTGGCTTGTGAGTGTGCTGGGTAGTTGGGCTTGTCTGATCAATAGCGTTTGGTTTGAAAAGCTGCCAGTGGATTACAGAGCCTGCAGCATTTGCTGCATAATGCGAACAGATAATCTCTGTCTTTAAGAGAATGCTTTTCTTTAGGTTAATTTATTCAAGTGAGCATTCAAACAAAATTAAAAAGAAAAGGAAAAAAAAAACCAACAAAATGTCTAAGCCTAAACCAAACCTGTTATAAAATACTTGCCTCAAAAAGAAAAAACCCACCCCTCCCCGATCAAAAATGCCTGTTCTCAGTCCATTCACTTCAGGATTGCTCTGAAACAAAACTACTCTGGCTTTGGTCCAAAATCAATCTATGAATGTGCCAAAAATGTGATAAATGCTAATCAAATGTAATGTAATGAATCAGCTGTGACATTTTATTATGGAAATTAAACATCATGCAAAACCTTGCCTAAGGAAAACAAATTGTCAGGGAAAATACTAATTTTCATGTGATAATTAAGTTTTCTTTTCCTTTCATTTCCATGTCTAAAAACGTTTCAGTTTCACTTTTTATAACAGGCATTTGGTATGGAACCCATTTCAAGCAGGATTTAATCTATGGGATTGAAAATAATTGCTTCTCCCACTTAATTGCAGGAAAACAGAACTGATGTAGGGAATGGTGGTGCTGTTTTGAGGGTGAGAAAGATTTAAAAGATTGAAAAATCAACTTGCACTTTACCTCAACCCTTCTAAGGAATTTATGCTGCTGTTCAGTGGTATGATGCCTGTTTTCCTTGCCAGTTCAGGAAGAATTGTGAGTGTGGTTGTGTTGTAGCTGTAATGAAATGCTCCTACAAGGGAGAGCTTCAGTTGATGGTGGGCTTGCTCTAGGGACATAGTCCTAAGGGTGAACTATTAATAATGAAACCGTAGTTTGCTGGGTGGGCCTGGTGCATTTGCCTTCAAGGTCCTTAGTTTGTGGGTCTGTATTGAATGAAAAGGGATCTCTCTGGCAGACTGTGTCTGGTGTGATGTGCTCACAAGCACATGCAAACCCCTTTGTAAACTGCATAAGCTCTGTCTTATGAGCAACAAATGTCTCCTGCATTTTCCCCTTTCATAATCATCCTTCCCAATTTCCATCTCATCTGCATTCCCAGCCAGCCATGATCTTTGTTATGTTTAGTTGTTGTTTGGTTACATTTGTTTTCCTGCAGTGTTTTTCACCAGTTGGTATGTGACAATAAGATCCCTTCTTGGGTGTCATTTTGCCAGCCCAGGCAGGTTAAGTTCTTTGCATTGACACCTGTAAGACAGGATCTCTCTTCTTTGTGCAATTTTTCTGTGTCTGTTTTGTTTGAATTTGCCTTTCTTGAAAATGAGTGGCTCCTACTTCGCACAGTATGTCAGAAATGATCTAATTCTAAGATCTTACAGAGCAGTATTGAACAGATGATCCTTATTCTGTCTGATCACTTCTGTTGGGATGATCTTTACATCCTGAAGTAACATTTGCCCGTTTTGTGGTTGTATCACAACCACCTTGTGGTCAGCTGTTACGCACAGAATTTCCTTCTCATTTCCAACCAGTGAAACTCGTAGCTGCAGAAGTTCTTCTCAGTTTCCAAGCACATGACCCACCACTTTTGTTTCACTGAATTTTTTCTGCAGCTGTTACTCATCAAACCTGTGCGATCTTTTCCATAGGTTAGTCGAGTCCTCCTGCCTTGGCAGGGTTTCTCAGCTTGGAGCTGTCATCCAACAGATTTCATCAGTGCAGCTTTACCTTTTGTGTAAGTGCTGCTCATTAAAATGCCAGGTCAGATTGGTGTCACAGTTTGTCCTTGACATGACAGTCCCCGGTAATAACCTCTGTTGCAGCTTGACTTTATTCCTTGACGCTGCTAATAACACAGATGTTTTGAGTGGGTTTCTTGGGAATATTCCAGGATACTTAATATTTTATCACTTTCAAATTGCAGTGTACAAAAGCCCTGCTATATTTAGGATGGTGTACTCAGCTTTAATAATATTGCTTCATTATGAAGTAAATGTATAGTAAAGGTATTCAGTGCAAGAGTGTCTATGAAATTGTTTTTTAAACAGTCCTACTAGTCAAACGAAACACTTGCACTACCCCTGTGATACTGATTACCGTGAGCAATGTCCTGACAGCCCAACAATGTTATGTTCCACCAGGCAAATGTGTTAAGGATCTCCTGAATTTGGCTGGTGTAAGCAGGACTAAAAACAGGTGTGGCATGTAATTTTGGAAAAAGCTGAGTGCACTTCTGTATCACCACAAATGGTGCTGCTTGGCTATTTCTGATTAAACCACCACTGGTATCCACATTAGTTAGGGCTGAGCTGAGTTTTCATACCACAGGACTTGGAGCTAATGGTTCTTTCCATCACCTTTCCCTTCTTCCAGCTGCAAATGTTGTGGACTATGATTTTTGACACAACATGGTTGATACGTTCTATTTTGTCATTATCTCTTGTTTTGGTGTCTTGACTTGCCTGATTCAACTAAAGTCTCAAGACCAAGACGCTATCAAGGAATTCAATCCCTCAGGTCAGATCCTCCTGTGAAAAGTTCTCTTTAGATCTTGAGTCATGAGGGATCTTAGAGGAATGTGTTTTGTTTAGTCGAGATATTTGTAAAACTCATGGACTTAAATTCTTTCATCCTTCAAACATCTGATTTTGCTATTTTCTGATTCCCTTAAGCATGAACAGAAGATTCCATTCCTCACGTATTGGTTCTTCCATCTTCCTTGTCCTTAGCAGGACATCACAATTCCTCATGGTCTGATAACGCACTCGTGCTGCGCACATTGGCTTCTCTGGAGGCTTTAGTTGCCACTCTGGTGAGATAAGCAGTGAATGTGAACAGAGAGAGGGCATCCAAGCTCTCCAACTAGTTTGCAAATTATTGGAATAGATGGGAAGGAAGAGAGGAACAGAGAAAGCCATCTACTGAGGATTGCAGTACAGCTTACTAGCAGTTCTACTGGAGCTGTGGTTTCTTTACCCTATCCAGGAGACATTTGGCATTTCATGGTAGTTTGCTAGCGCCTGATTATATAAGCACCAGAAAGTTTTATGCAGTTTATGAAGCAAGATTTCCCGTTGTAGTATTAAATTTTGTATCGTTTTTGAACATGATAGTTTTGGCACTGTAGAGGAAAATAAGTTGGAAATGGATTTTTTTCTACATTCTTCTTTGTTATATTATTTTTCTGTTTCACTCTGATCCCTCTGTTTCATGCTTGATGCAGTTATTTGGGAAGTTGTTTTCTGAAATTCTTTGGCTCCAAGAAAAGGTATTTGGAGGCTTGGTGGGCCACTCTACCTCGATAGAGTATTTTTGGCCTTCTATCACACAAATAAAATGCAGAGACCCTTTCCCAAAAAACCTAATGGTGTAGACCATCATCTCTTTAAGCACTGACCAATGTATGTTGACAATGCTACTCTTACACACTGTAAAGAATCGGTACTTTGAGACAAAACTGTTACGTGTCCCTGTAGGTACTTTGGATTTAGGTTTGTCAGCAGAGTATGACTGCACAGTGAGTGATTGCTGGTTGCATTTGGAGTGCTTAAATATGACTTTGTTTTATTAAAACAGGTGATCTGTCACAGCTTGTCCACTATACCTTCACAAAGTCAGTGTTTTGACATTCTCCAGACTGGCATCTGTAAATATCTGGTAAGTACCATTTTATCTTCTGTGTTAAAACTTCCTTGTGATAAATTTGCTAACGGTCTCATTAATCCTCAAATCCACTTATCCTATGTATTTCATGTATAATTTCAGCATTTGCAAAAGCTTTAAGCAAGATTTGATTGAGTTTCAAAAATACATAACTGTTGGTATCTAAGCTTATGAGTAATTTTGCTCAGATTTGTGAATACTTCAGCTTGTCTTCAAGGCAGTTCGGCCATAAGTGAAACACTTCTTGGTTTGGTTTGCTTTTCAAAAGAGCGACCAGCAGCTTTAGATGAGGTTTTTTACCTCATCAATGTATGTAAGTTATCTAAAGTATGCCAAGAAGATGGAGCTGGGTTCTTTGTGGTGCTGAGCAGTAGGACAAGAGGCAATGGGCAGAAACTGATGCTCAGGAAGCTCCACTTGAATATGAGGAAGAACTTCTTTACTGTGTGGGTAACTGTGCCCTGGAACAGATTGCCCAGAGATGATGTGGAGTCTTCCTCACTGGAGATACTCAAGAACTGTCTGGACACAATCCTGTGCCATGTGCTTTGGGGTGATCCTGCTGGAGCAGGGAGGTTGGACCAGATGATCCACTGTGGTCCCTCCCAACCTGACCCATTCTGTGGGTTTTACAGCCTGTCTTCTAATCCTGAACATGCCTGAGCTGAGGATGGGGATGGCAAAGCCAGAGCTGGGTAACAGAATGGTCAGGGACAGAATTTGCAGTTCCCTGTGCTGCTGCCTGGTGAGAGGGAGGACCACAGGGTCTGCCTCTGCCCTCCTGTTGGGATGGTTCTGTGATCTAACGAAGGTCTGCAATTCCCTATATGGAGCCATACTGAGAAGTTACTAGACTAAAGCTTCCACAGGGAGTAGCTTACCTATAAGCATAGTGTGGATTTTTGGGGGTGGGTGTTGACTGAAATCAACTTTTGAAAAAGCTTATATGTTCCGGTGCCCTGTCCCTTTGAGAGCAAATAATTTAAGTGGGTTTTTATGGTTGGCAAGGCTGCTGCCCAAGGTCTCCAGCTGGCTGCTGACACCTCACAGGGAGCAAAGGCACCATGGAGGCAACATCCTACAGGGGAACTTATCTGAGCAGCCTCGTGTGCTGGACTTGTATAAGTTGTAATATCTCTGTTCACGTTATATTCCAGACTGCTGACCAGAATGTTCCATCAGTAGGGTTGGCTCAGTTGGTCTTCAGGATGGTTCTTTATATCCATCTAGATCATTGCCGTTATTTCTTATTTATGGTTTATCAGGAAGATCATTATTGGTTTTTATTGTTTGGTGCCCCAGTATCCTGTAGTATTCAGCAGGGTTGTGGTGACAGCCGCAGTCCCACCTTCTGTCAGGCAGGACCATCATCATCCTCCTGCCTGTGCTCCTGACTGGCACAGGGTCAGCCTGGGCCAGTGATCAGTGCTCGTGGCCTTGAAATACACCCAGTGTTTTAGGCTGGAAGGATTTAAAAGTTTCAACCTGTAGTTGTTCTGTATCTCTTACCTCTCACAAGTAATGGTATGAATGAAATACATTTCACATTTCTGTAGCTTGTACTTTATTGATCTTATCTCTAAACATTTCTAAAAGAAACAGCTGACCTTGTTAAGTGAACTAACTCCCTCTGTCAGCTTGAAACAGTGTACTTGCAGGTGAGCAAATCAGACTACTCTCAAACTCCTTAAATAGTTTTTTAAAGGTAAATGGTGCCACACTAGCAGTGCATGATGTTTTTATGGCTTTACAAGACAAAAATCTAGGGTACTTATTCCATGGTACTTCAAAATTTAAACTGCTTCCTAATTCACTGCCTCCACACAAAAAAGAATTTTTTCTAAATTATTTATCATGCCTATAAAATCCTTACTCAAGATGATTTTCTCTCTTTAACAACAGCAGAGCATCACCCCACTTCAGGCTCACCGTATATTTCATTAGCTTTAATTCACCTCGATTAATAAAGCTCCTGTTGAGCTTCAAAGGAGACTCACCCTGGTAGCAATCCAGTGGAGGCTTTCCTTTCTGTAGCATAAATCAGGGTTTCCTTCTACCTCAGTGACTGCTCACTGCCATTTCAAGACTCGAAAGGCCTTCCCAGTCCCATGATATATGCTTAAAAGGAAAGACCTGTTCTCCCCAGAAGATTATTTGTGCCTGCACTGTCACTCAGAGCAAGGCTCAAAGCAGTGCTGTGTTTTTCAGATATGTTTGAGATGAGTGTTTGTTTAGAAGGGATGGAATGAAGATGTCAATTTAACCTTCTGTTGGTATGGGTCGCAATTTATTGGGAAAGTAGGGATTTGAAAAAATGCAGTGGTCTGTGGAGTTTGATCAGGAACAAAATAACACATGGCACCATAGGAAAGCTCTAGGTTTGCTTGTATCCCAGCAAAAAATCTTTTGTATAAAGTGATGAACTTGGGTTGTTGTTTTTTTTGTCTCGTTTTAATACAGGTTGGATTGGTTGTAATACCTGATAGCACAGCTGGATCTGTTCTATGTGCCATAAATAAGCTTTTGGATCAAGCCTGCATCATAAGTGAAAACCTGCACAGGTTCTTGGCCTCTTGTTGTTACAGTCTTCTGTACTTTCTGCTAACTATAGACAGAGAGGATGCAGAACATCTACAGAAAAGGTAAAGCTGCTCTTCTTACCATCTTGTCTCTATCTTTGCAGCCACAACTGTTTAGAGATGTGAGATGAAAGGATACCTCCACACACATACAGTTTATTTTCCTGTCTCTCTGCTTACTTCAAATCAGTATGTAGACTTAAGAAAAACACCTGCAAAGTTACCAGAAATTACTTAAAACAGTAACTGAAGAAGGTTTCATCTAAAATTGTTCTACTTGGATGTCAAAGCCGTCCTGATTTTGTAAAGTTGGATATTTATACCTTAATCTTTAACCTTAGTAGCTTCATTAGATACATTGAAAAGCACCATGCAAAGGATTTGGCTTTATGAGTACATGCTCTTAACTGATCTGATGTTTCAGTTTTACAAAACTTCTTAGGCATCATTACATAGACTGCAAATTCATTTGATTTAAAAAACTAAAAAGCTACAGATAACGGATTCAAATAAATTCACCCAAAACGCAGAAATGTCTTTAATGAGGTCAAACTTTTCCATATACAGAAAAGTTGTTAAAAGCTTCCTGAAAATTTATTTAAAGCCCAAGTCCTCCTTCTCTTATTGTGTTTAATGATTTGCATATCACAAAGAGCTGAGTCCATTATTTAATTTCTTATGAATCTTAAACAAAGATTCAGGTGTACCTGAAAAATGACTGAACCGAAAACTTCTTTGCAGCTGCATCAAGCAGAAATTGCACTGCGTGAGAGGTTAAGCAATATTTGTAGCTTCCAGGGCAGGACCTTAATTTTTTTCCAGTGCTGTACAAAATTCTGGAATATTTTCAAGTTTGGCATTTTCTGGTACAAATTTTCTGCTTTGCCACTTATTATGGTGAATGCAGCTGGTGTGATTGAATCCACAGAAGCAGGTTTCCTTATACAGCCATGCAGCCAGTTCACAGAGGCACCCTTGAAATGTGTGTCCTCAATCATTTCAGTTTTGATTATCTTTTCCTCTCAGGGATATGCTGTGGGGATCATGCATTTCGGCATTAGCACTCCTGCCACGGTTACTGAGGCTGATGCTGCAAAGCCTGCAAGTGAGCAGGATCTGTCGGGAAGAGCTGCCCGTTGTTGCTCAGTTGCTTCGCTTACTAATGCAGCATGGGCAGCTCAGGAGCCATATGATCACAAACGAGTTTCTGGTGCAACAGATCATCAAGGACATCATGGTATGAAACTTCTTGTTTCCCAGAGACTACATGTATGTCATGTTTATTTTTAAAAATTAATTCAAACACTGAAGAAGAGCCATTTTAAAATAGTGGTGGTGAAAGCAGATGTAAGACATTATGGTGAGGTTCTCTAACCTGCAGGTTAGGAGGGGGTTGTTTTCCTTTAGTGTTGAAAATGCCACAACCACTGCTTGTGGTGGTCCATTGTGGGTGGGTTGTTTGTTGTTGTTGGGTTTTGTAAGCCACCTACAAATCCTGAGAAAAGGGAATTCCTGGGCCGTGGGCTGCGCTGCTCTGTTGGTAGCAGTTCTTCTTAGACTGGGTTGGGGAGCTCTCCTGCACTGGTAGAACCACACTCATTTGCATTTTAATTGCCTATAAATTGCAGAATTGGAAAGTAAGTGAGCCACTCTTAAGAGTAAGGAAAGCCCATCTGGTGTAACTCACACACTTGGTAATGTAATGCCTTAGTGTACCCAGTTGTAACACTTTATTATTTGGGCTTTAACAGACACACCATGTTGAAATGTGTAGAAGAGAGGAGCGGTGTCACTGTATGCAGGGGAACAGGCCTGTCTTGTACCTTTAACAGTGCACCTGATTACCTGTAAAAACAAAGCCAAGTTTTGCAAGTGCTGTTGGGGAAATGGAGTTTTACCTTTTTTCCTCCTTCTTCCTAGACACTGAAGAGTGGTGAAGTTCAGGAGCAGTGGCTCACAGACCTCCATTACTGTTTCAACATCTACCTTGCCTCTCATCCCCAGACACCTGGCCCTATAAACACAGTATATTGAAGAGGTCGAACTGCATTTATTGTAAAACATTTACTTCTATTTAGTTTTGAATGGAAGATGTTGGAACAAAGCTTGTCAATTTTTTTGTAAGTGAAACAATAAAAATTTTACAGAGAACTGCACTACCTCTATTGCCTTTTTTTCAAGCAAGTAGATGTTACTGGAAGGTGTTTTAGTAAAATGTCGTGACTACAGTGAGGGGTGTTAAAGAAAACCCAGTCCTTGATGCTGAAGAGCTTGCAGATAAACAGACTTAAACTGACTCTGCTCATCTATTATTTTGAAGCATCACATTATTAAAAAAAAAATTATGTAGTATCAAGTAGAAAAAAAATAGAAAACAATATGCTTTAGAATAACATTTTTTTATTTTTGCCGAGTTCATATTTTTAAATACTTTGTGCAAAGTAAATACTGTACACTGTGGCAGCTCCAAAGCTATTAAAAGAACTTTTTTTTTTTCCTAGAATAGCATATTTTCTTGCTTCTCTATTCCATGCACATAGAAAAATAGTTATTTTAAAAATTGGTGATAATTTCAAAGGGTAGAAAACACAGCCCTAATAGTTTCCATAGGTTGTGAAAGCAACTTCTGAGTTTTTGTCAACATGTCTACATTTCCTTCCAAATCCATAGTTAGCTCATGAACAATTGTTTCTTTAGTAGAGAAGTGGAGAATGAAGGCTGTTCTTCAATTTCTTCTTGGATTTCAAAATTTATTTAACGAATTTGAGGTAAAATTGAATATTGATCTCTCAGAACTGTAACATCTTTAGTACAGTTTCCCTCTTCTTTGAGGAGAAAATTCCTACTTTTTGCAGTGGAGAGCTTTGATAGCCCCTACAATGTTATTGCAATCCTGGGCTTAGTGCTTCATCTTCTGTCTTCAAATGCAATTCAGATTTCATCCTGTGTTGGTTAAGAAATTAACAGTTGCATTTAAAAACCAGTTTGTACACAAAATGAGTCCAGCTCCTTAGAGGTCTGCTTGGCCTGTAATGCTGTGATAATACAAAACTGAAAATGTTCAAGTTTAATATGTCATAGATGGCTTGTACATTATGAAGGATAACAGTTGTACTGGAATGGATTTTAAATTCCAAACATGGTTTTGCTTAATGCTTGAGTCTTGCATTTTTTGGTTTTGCAGCAGTGGTTGGTCTCATGTTGTATGAATATTGCCTCGCTTTTCCCGTGTTCTCCAGCAAACTAACACATTGTAGGTTGCTTACTGTAAAAGAACAAAATAGTTTTGATGAGTAACTCTAGTGGGTGAAAAGAGGCTGCATCTACACTGTGATCTAGATTTCATAAGCAGTGAATCCACTGGGCACAGAATATGCCTTTTTCTTGGCATCTCACTGCTGATTGTCTCTCAATAGAGTTTGGTTTCTGTGGCACTGGGTACAGTTTGTATGGAACATTGACGCTGCTGCTGTGTGTGTGGGACTTCAGCAGCCTCTCATGGTGCAGCTTAACTCGAGATTTACTCCCATAAATTAATGTAGGGTTCCAGACTAACACAACACTCTTGGCTGAATTTGCTGATGAGCAGAAAGAGATTGTGTTGAGAATGTTTAGCAACATGAGGTAGGCATTGGGCCCTTTCTAGAAAGTCAGGGAAACTAGTCCAGGGCTGAAGTGAGTGCTCTGAATTGTTAGAAAGTGAGAATGAATGTCAGCTGACCCTTCTTGGTTCTGAGTCTGGGTGAATGTCTGGGCTCATGCAATGTTTTTTTATTTCCTGTAATGTGCTACAAATAACATGCGTGTTTTCCTTTCCCAGTTTTGTACAGATTAGCTGCAAATATTTCAGTGCTTTATCCCATTCTACCCAGGGTCATCCCAAGTGCAAATCCAAATGTTTCATTGAGGGTGTGAACTCGGCACATATTAAGGATGTCTTTCTAAGGCCAAGAGTTGCAAAACCTGCTCCTTTGCAACTCAGAACACACTTTAATGTCCACAGTGAAACAAAGAACCAGGCTGGTTCTGCTGCAGAGCACCTCTTTAAGTGCCACTTGCTGAATTGACAAAGGTAATTATTCCATTAAAAAAAAAACTAGAAAAGGAAGAAATTTCAGGTTCTGAAATGTTTTAATGGTAACAATCTTAAAGGGCCTATTTGCCAGAATATTCCAAAGCACCTACCCCCTGTCTGTATATCCCATCCCTTTTGTACCTGTCACCTTCTGCCTGCCTTACTGAACATTTCCTTTGAACACCTTCTGCATATCCCCCTTTCCAAAGTGCTTGACTAAGTTGGGTGTCAGTCCCCGTTACAGATTTGTCACCGCACACTTCTTCCACGAGCTCTATGAACATTAAAACTCGGGCTGACAGTCAGCCTTCACCTTCCCAAATGTACCTTCTGCAAGGGAAGAATCAAACTGAACAGTCCATTCTGACCTACTCCAGGCACCTACGTCAGAAACGGAGTATCTGGCATTAGCCACTGACAGCTCTGAACTTTTCCAACAAACGTAATGTTGTCATGCACAAAGGCAGGCAGATGAAAAACATGTTATTGTCTTTTAAGTAAGGGCTAAAGTTCCCTGAGCTCCTATTAGGTGAATAAAAGTAGGTAGTGTTCTAAAGGAACTGGGCAGAGTTCCTATCACTAACCTATTCGTCACCAAGTTATGAAAGCAAAGGCCACTCCAGCCTCAAGAGAAAGCCTTTGTATTTCAGAAGACAGGGAGATCTGTTGTCCTGAAAAGTTAAACGAAAAGAGCTAAAAGCTCTTTTAAAATTTAGATTCATATCTGCATGAAGAGGTGGCAATCAAACACCTGTCTGGGCCTGCCTCTTAATTAAAACAGTTCTCAGACAGTGAAAGAAAAAGGCCTCTGTCTCTTTGTGAGGCAGAAACTTGCCTGCAGTTTTAACAAACTCAAGGAGAGGTCCACTGTCGGATTTCCTTCTGACTCCGGAGTTGTGTTAAACTACTTGCAAAATGTATTTTATGTCCCCTTGCAAATTTCCTGAACTTGACTCCCTGAAGCAGTTGCTGTGTTCCCATCTAGCTGTGGCCTGTCTGACCAAGGTGTAGCACAGTCAGGAACACCAAATGCCCAGCGGGGCACTAAACCATCACGTGGTGAAGTACCAACATTACCACAGCTTCCAACCTCAAGTAAGTGCATAAGACACTTTAAAAAGTCTGAAAAATGACATTCAGTAAGGAAGTTTTTCATCTAAATGACTCAGCGTAAGGATGGAAGTGCAGTGCTCAGTTAAGCCCAGAAGTGAATGAAGGAGCATGCAATCACAACAGTTTGGTAGTAGTTATGTATTTTGATAAGAGAGCCCAGTCCATTGTTTTCTTATCTAAGAAGAAACCAATCTCATGTATATAAACATCAAATTAAGCATTCTTAAAATGGATGTGTCCTACCTGAGACCAGCTGCACATCAGAAAGTTTCAGCTTCGAAGGAGGTCTTGTTGGCTGACACACTTTGCCTTCCTGAGAACGCCCTTTAACAAACAATGTGAACAGCTCTGTGTTTATCACATAAACATGTGATGATGTATAGCTACAAATTTTCAGTAAGCTACAGCATTATTTTATCCTTAAAATTACTCTCATTTATTATGGGGAAACTCCCGAGACATTCCGTATGACAGACAATCGTGACAACCACAACTGAAATTTAACTAAAGTTAAAATACATCTTGTAGTTGCTATTAAAAAAAAAAAAGAAGGAAAAGAAATCTATTAGCTTTATTTGTTTTACCCTTTTTGGGTCTCTAAGCTACAGAGCCATGACAGAAGTGACTCACCACCTGTTAAAGTACATGTAGTTAGCATATCCTTACTCCATCAGTGATCCACATTGGACAGGAACTCGTGGTCTAGAAGCAATACTTTTCCTCTACCTTTTCTTGAAGATGCATTCCTTTGCACATACACATTCAGGCACAGTGCAAAGCAGTGCAGAATTATAAAAGACAATCTTGTTCTTTTCAAAAAGACCACGTATCTTCATACAGGAGAGTTATCGACATGGAATATACTCTTCAAATGAAAATATTTTTAAAACAGTACAAAACCAAAAAAAAAATGTTTTAAACAATGCTTTAAAAAACCAAACTGTGATCCAGATAGCCACTCTGCATGGATACAGCCAGCTCTTAACTGCTCTGTTCTCTTTCCACATTGATATATGTGAGCAGCTCTGGCAACGGAATTATTTGATTGCTCAAGACCTGTGCTGCAACAATGCTGTGTGGGATTCAAACAGCTTTAGCAGGAGCCATTTTAAATCACGGCGTTGTTTGGCTTTTTTAACCTGATACAAAAATACAGTTGCCCAGAACACCTGAGAGTCAGACTAATTTTTATAAATAGTTGAAATCCTTAATAATTAGGTAAGAAGTGCATAGACGAATACACTCTGTTGTAAAAATAAAAGCACAGTTATTTAAAATATAGTGAAGAGAAAATTACCATATATCTGCTTTAGGATGGACTGCTTGCTGGTTTTTATGGCTGAGCTGGTTTTGTTTACAGATTTCAGACTTTTACATGAAGGAACTGATTTCAGAGGGCTATGGTTCAGCTGTTTCTTCCAAGCAACCTGAATGAAGAAGGCAGCTGCCTCTTGTCTCCATTTGTCTTCATCTTCCTTGCACTGCCGCTTGGCACTAAGGAGCTGAAACAACTCCTGTCTTAGCTGGTAACTAGAGAGCAGAAAAGAGAAGAGCACTTGTTTTAGGTGACCTGTTTTAACTTCCCTGCTTTCCACGCATCAGTTCACATGGTGGATTACATGAGTAACTGGGAAAACAGAACTCCCACTGATGTGCTAAGTCACTTGGATGAGAAATGTTTGTTCAGAAGAAAAAGCAGGAGTTGGGTTCAATTTTGGATACATCCATTATTGCACACAGTTAGTAAAGATCTGGCATTATAGGTGTCAAGAGGTACAGTGCTTCAATATCAGCTTATCAGCTGCTTTATAAATAGAAAATCATCAGAAGACAAAACTATAAATATTTATACTAACAGTATAATCAATACTGCTTCCTCATTTTCACTATATTCACAGCTTAATGACAGCAAACTTCCTCGTGTGCTCATGTCCTCAGTCAATCAGTGCAAGAGACAAACCAAATCTACCTCCTGTGGGGGTTCAACTGCACATTTCCTCTGCAGAAAACTGAGCTGCTTACCCCTCCTTCTGAAAATGCTCCCCTCACCTTGTTTTCAGCAATCTGTGGTTTTTTCCCTTCCCTTCAAAGGGTGCCTGCCTTTTGACTCAACCTTGCCTCAGCTGCTTTGATCTTACACACAGTCACAGCCCTCTGCGAGTGGCAGCAGCAGATTATCTGTCCCTCACACGCCGGTGGCAAATGGCACCGGCAGCAGGGAGTTGTTTGGGGTTTTTTTCCACTTGAATCGGAGGTAAGTATTCAATCGGATATTGGCGTTTCACACTCACAAGTCAATTAACTGGCTTAGCAATTAACTCTGAATCCTCCCAGTACAAGCCTGTCACAAATGAGCATTGAGTAACACTTGTAAAATATTAATTATAAGTGTTTGGTAAGAGGCCAAAACACATTGATCATCATCCCCTCTGGCATTCAGAAAGGCTGCCACTGGATGCCCCGGTAAAGCGAAGGAGGAAGGAGAGAGAGAAAGAGGTGATTTTTATTGTTGCTTCCTCTGCAACAAGTTCTAAATTAAAACAAAAGACAACAAGCCAGATACAAATTGTTTAAATATATGTTCTAAGCCAATGAACTATATAATTCAAACAAAGCAACAGTCATATACAAGAAATGAGTACATAAAAGCATGATAGAATGCCAAAGGGGGATGATATGCTCCGTTACAGCCCAAATAATTTTAAACTTTCAATAAGCTTAGTAAATTACCTCTGTGAAATTTGCTGGGTGAGACAAATCTATTAAATCTTAATTTAGTGAAGCTTCAGAATTCAGGCATGTACCGTTATGCAGCTCATTAAAGTACATAACAAATGCAGGCAGCAATTGCATCTTGCCAGGGCCTTCAAGATGTGAATTCAGAACTGGAGTATTATTGAGAGACGGGAAAAAAAATGATCCCGTTTTCTTGAATAACATGTCACTTTTAACTTTTCAACAGGGTAAGAGAGGAAAACAAAGTGAAGAGGGAGCACAGTTACAGTGACTTGCTAACACAACTTGAGCTGAGGATGGGTTAAGTGCATACCTAACTGCAGAAAAACATTTGGGGAACCGTTTTATACTCGAGCAGAAAAGAATACTAAGCTACTCTCTTGGAATTCAGTAATTACTGCCAGATGCCTTTGCTGATACATGAAATGACGCATTCACAGTCACTCCACCTTTGCACCCAGCTGTAACTTCATGTTTGTAGAGAACTTCTGGTAGTTTTTAGCAACAAGAAAACAACTGTGAGGTTCTGACACTGAGATGAGGTAAGCAGTTATCTGTAGAGCAAGTGCACATTATTTTAATTCAGCTCTCTCGTAACACATCATTCTGATCCTAGTGAGAAAAAAGGAGAGTGGGACCAAGTCTGATACAATATGAATCTGACATGGTGCCTTAAAATACCTGATGCTTAGTCAACAAAACTACTGCACCTAAAAGAAAAGTGGAATATCCACGTGCAGAACAACAAAGCTGGCAAGTGGTATTCTCACTCATTGCTACAGAGGCTCTAATCTTAAAATCTACTGCTGGCCAAAGTATGCACACAGAAATAATATATTAAAAAAATACAGCTTGACTCCAGTGGGAGAACAACAGTGACAGCAACCAACTTACTCCAGCTTCTGTCGACTCCCTGTGGGCCCTGGAGCACAGTACAGGCCCCGGTGCCCCCCACGAGAGAAAACACAGACACAGAATCTGTAAGCCTCAATGAGCAGGACAAGCAATTAACCTTTGGCAAGCCACACACCTTAGTATACGCTTTTGAGGAGTACATTTATAAAGTTTGCGGATTTGGGAATTGAAACATTCTCCTGAGAATGGCAAGTTTAATACACTTAAGTAGTCCAGTACCACTCTGCTGTTGTGTTTGCCTTCAATAAATAAATCAGGAGTATAAAATTTGCAGAGTCAGACAAATACATTTAATTCTAATTTAGAGAAATTCCAGAACTCAAGCATGTACTTCTACATGTTTCTAATGTAGAATTACACAGAATTAACAGTGTATCATTTTATTGCTGTCTACAAGTACATGCTATTTACCAGTGCAAGTTTGGACCAAAAGAAAACACAGGACTGTGGAAGAGCTGCCAAACTAATCTCTCCTGCAGTCCTACAGAATTTATGATCTTTGTTAGTGTTCTATGAGTTCTTGCAAACAGAACAAATATATTTATCTTTCACTATTAAGTATTTAAATAACAGATGTAACTTAAACAATCTTTATTTCCCACAATTTCCAAAATGCAAAGTGTTAGTAAGCGCACGCACTTCTTGGAGAGATTGGACACCATCCCTGTTTCAGCAATATAGACAGGCCTATCAGGATCTTCAGATAGTCAAAAGTGTAAATGGAATGCAGATTTTCATGCAGGTAGGTCAGCTTAACACAAGACTTTGGATCCCATTTCTTCTGAGGAAATTTGCACAAGCACTCACTACACATCGCTCTGCTTTGTATTAAAGCCATGGCACGTGCCTGCCCCTCCGTAAGGATTTTAAACTGGTGTTGAGTGAAAGCAGCAGAGCCATCAGCAGCAGTAACAGATACACTCTCCTAACCTACACCTGACATCCTTTAGCTTTTGGTATCTAAAGGATTTGAACGAATTTGAACACGAGAGCTTGGGATCTACATCAGAAAAGAAGGCCAAGGAGCACCCAGCTGCTTGCACAGTGAGTGGAAGCAGCAGAGAGGGCAGAAGTGGTGGAAGCCTGGGAGAGCAAGTGGCTGCTTTGCTTTGCAGTTCAGAGTGGGTATGAGGAATATGGCATGGAATCACAGAACCACAGCATGGTTTGGGTTGGAAGGAATTTTTAAAGACCATCTCATTTACCCTCCCTGCCATGGCCAGGGACATCTTCAACTCAGAGTCCCTCAGAGAAACTGTTAAATGAGTGAGAGACCTGGAAAGAATATTAGTAAACATCAGCAATTTATCATTTTCTGCATCCAATAAAAATCAAAGAAAGTTTAAATAAAAACAGGAAATAAGAATAAGGTGCATATTATGTGCTTCCCCTACAGCCATACTCTTCCTGCCCATTTTGATAAGAAATTAAATATTAAGGAGCATGTACTTTTAGAATGACTGCATTTCTGAGGTTGGAACTCACACATTCATGAAAGCAGTATAATGCTGTGGAAAGCAAACACTGGGACATATCTCTCTCTCTTCTGTTTGCTTCTTCTGTACAGCAGTTGTTCCTGCTTAATCACGGTATTCAAGCTAGCTTCAAGTTTTGGCAATGAACACTCATAAGCTTCCAAACATCCTGTGGTTTGGTTATCTGGTTAAAAGTCAGGTCAGAGCACAATTTCACGTGTGTCACTGAACTCCAGGCTTAGGCAAATCCTGATTTGCACTCTCTAAAGAAATATCAGTGCTTGAAACAGAAGTTTACCAATTTCTCTGATTATTGAAAGTCATCACTTACCTTGCACTTTTTATGAACTGACTGAGGTAATTCTAGGGAACTGGAACCCACTTCCCCTTGTGTGGAGAAAGATTAACTTACTCGTTTAGCACTGGCAACACTGTAAGCAAAAGGACCAAATAAAGGACATTGCCAAGAAGCCTAGTTTAATTTACATCTACTGGTATCTCACTCTTCTCTGGCTAGTGGAACAGTATCTTACCTTCTCCACGTCCTCTGTATGACTGTGGCAGCATAGTTCTTCTTCCGAAACAGCTCTTTTCTTTTTCTTTCTTTTTCTATGATCTGCATTCGAATCTCTAAAGGGATTAGTTCAATATTTGTACTTTGCCATGGAACAGAACATAATTGATCATCTGCATTCCTGGATCCAATTATGCCCGTTTTTTCCAAGTTCAAACTGTCATCAGAAGCAGAACATGTTACTGGGTTTCTTGGCACAGTCCTGGTAGGTTCTGCCTCAGCAGACAATAATGAGGAGGCCTTTTTTGCTATTTCATTGTTTCCCACTTTGACAGTTTGTTCTACAGCGTGCAGGCTGTCATTTCTGGTGCTTACAAATACTGTTTTGGCACTTCCTGGTCTACTAGAACCAGCTGGTGAACATCTCTTATCATTTACCTCCTTATTTCTGGGTTTCTGCTGGTGCCTTTTGCCTTTGGAAGAAGCTTCACCCAGCTTTGAGTTTCGCACCGTTCCCGCGGTGCAACCAACATCGCAGAAGAACACAGCCCTTCCTTCACCGTGGTCCCTCTTGCCAGAGGGAGGCTGACTTGGATCCCTTAGCTTTTCCCCAGCACTGGCAGTCCTACAGGTAGAAGCAGGAAGCCTCCTGCTCCTCCGAGCACAGGCACCCGTTGTGTCGACAGCGTGTTCCTTGTGCTTTTCTCCATCCACTTCTGCAGCAGCTGGAACCTGTTTCACTTCAAGTTTTGTTCCCTCGTTGGCTTTACCACAATGGAAATGGACACAACTTGACTTGCTTTTGATGTGTTTCCTCAATGAATCTTTAGCCAGAGAAATGGAAAACAATATTCAGTCTCTGATCCAGCAAAACATAGTTTATGTCTCTGATGTTTTTGCTCAGTTACCTTTGAGGCACACTAGGATTCACTTAAATGAACAAAAAAAATGCAAGCAGGAAGAATCAGAAGAGGACATGACTGCCTGTCACAGTACAGTCCCAAACTCCTTCATTTGCTCAATGTTTTACAAAAGGTTTTCTTTCTAACATTACATTTGAGTTAGATGCCTGAAAAGCTCCTGCTCTGTCCATCCTGTATCCTGGCACAGGGTAACCCACTGACCCACGAAACCCAAAGCACTTGGCTTCTCAGTACTTCCCGTGACACCCTGAATGAAACTATGAATTCTTTCCTATTTCTCCCTTGCTGCTGTGTGATCGCTGCTGTTAAACACTCTGGTGAGGGTGACTCGGAAGTCAGACTGCAGTGCAAAACTGAAAATTCCCCATCTTCCATCCACCTTCCATTCTGCTTGGAAATTAACAAGAGAATGAGAAAATAAACCAGACAGGATGAAATGTAACAGACAGGATGTTACAGGGTAGGTAGGAGGGGAAAAAGAAAAGAAAGAGATCTTTGATATACTGGCATTCCAGAAAATCATCTGGATCATCCAAAACCTGGTGAAATGATGCTGTATTTGTAATGCCTTTACAGGATACCCTTTTGACTACATAACCAGATTAGAAAACACCCAACAACTGAATCACAGTTTTCATAGCCCAAAGGGTCTAAATTTATATTTAATTCCAATAAAATGACCAATGAAGTCCAATAAAGAGGATTGATTAAAACACCTAATGAGAACTGACTGTACAACTTCATTATTTGATCCTGGTTGCATCAACTTTCTTGGCATCACTTCAGTAACAAAAAGAGAACGCATACCTAAAAAAGGCATAGCATTCTTTCAAAACACTGACTGTTTGGATTGAGCTAGAGGATAAATCTCGTTTAAAAATGAGTGATACCATTTCTCCATTAGCATTCTTCATGTGCACCACAGATACGTCAAATATCTTTAATCTTATTTTCTCCAAAGAGTGCAACTAATAGAACAATTTCCCACAGCCTGTTTTCACACACTCTAGGTATTTTTATAGACACCATACGACACTATACTGGTGTTGTTCACTACTTCACACAGAGTAAAAGAATGTGTATCTAACTGTACCCTGCTGCACAAATTGCTCAAGTGATGAAAGAATATGAAATCACAGAAAGACAAAATGGGTCCTATATAAAAAATACCCCCAAGAAGTGGACAAAGACGATAAACAGCGCAATTAAAAAAGATCACAAACCTTGCCTGATCTTATGACCTTCGCTCTGAGGCTCCGCTGACAGGCAGCTCTCCTTTGGGGCCCCTTTGCTGTGACCAGCTTTAGGTGAACCTCTGCTGTTTCTCCCTGGCTGGATCTGTGAAGCATTGAGGGACAGAATCCTCTTGCTCTGTGTGTCAGCTGCTTTGTTGGGTAGCTGTGGGACACTGGTGGCCTTCTCCCGATTTGCGGGATTCTGTTGTCCCCAAAACTTGTTTTGCTCCACGTTCTGCATCCCTTTCTGCAGCTTGGCTTCTTTCCTCTTACTTTCTTCTTCACGTTTCCTGCAATTATAGTCCATACCATAAGAGTTTCAAAGATTAAATCCTGGGAGCATATATCTAACTTGAACACACTCCTCTCTAAAAATCTGATGCTGCCACAACAAAACCTTGACTTGACATCTTTTTCATGAGAAAAGGACACACATTGCACTGAAGTGTCTCAGCCTGATCCAAAACAAAAACCGACTTGCAGCTACAGCCTGATGAAGGTTAAGTCCTTGTCAGCCAGCTGCCCATTCAGTTTGCGGTTGTTTTAACTGATCTTAAAACACTCACTTATTGAAAACAACTAAATTTAGGGGGTTTTATAAATATACAAAAATTAAAAGTAGGATTTTTAAAAGAATCATGACACTAATAATAATGTTTGTAACTAGTAATGAGCAATGTTTTCATGTAAGTAGTAATGCAAGGCACTGTATTTGAAAAGCAAAACCTTTAACGAAAGACACAGTACCTTTGAAAATTATTTTTTCATACTTAAATGTGCCATAGTTAGTACAGACAATAATAAACCAACTTTGAACTAGATACTGGTACTAACTTGCTGCTATGCATTTGTCATTGGTAAATAATAAATTTTACATAAACATTGTATGTCATATAAATGACAAATACTGAAAATATGAGATGTGAATTAAAAACTTGTGTGCACATAGTATGCCATTACAATGGTGACATTTGGATTTCCAAAATTAAATAGGTCATGCATCTCTTAATAGTGCAGCCATAAAAGAGAATTTTGGACAAACTTAGGAAAGGTGCATCCGTTGAATAAAATTTTGCAGCCTATTTTGAAATATGGTGGGCTATCATTGCACTTCATCTTTTAAATTCTTGTTCCTACCAAGCAGAATAAACCCCATAGCACACAGCAAACATTACATACCTACCTCCCATTGAATTTGTTTTTGTAAATTAAGCCCTGGTTGTTGGACAAAGTGACACTTCTCCTGTTGGAACGGACAGGCGGTAAATGCCGTATCATGTAGCTGCCTGGTATTTCAACTTGCTTCCAGTGCTCCAACACAGTCTGCAGACTGTTGCCACATCACCTCCCAGCACGGCGTGTGACAGGTGAGTTATGCAGCACGCCAGCCCCAGTTCCTGTGACTGGTGTCACTGCCAGCGCGTGTCACTGCAGCGCGAGCTGCCAGCGAGAAGCCCTAACTTTATCTGTCAGTGCTATCTTATCAACTGTGCTCTGCAGAAGAAGCTGATTGAACTTTGCACCTGAAAAGCTGCTAATTGATCTAAAAAAAACCACTCCTAGCAGCCTGGGATTCAGTATTCCCTCTGGCATGAAAAAAAGGGGCTAGTTTCAATTAATATTGGCATTCCACAACCGGACCATGCAGGGATGTTGGGACTGTGTACAGTATGGATCTCACTGCCATTACTGTGCCATTTGAGCTGATAAATCAGATCTTGCTATTCACAGAATAGTAATTTTCTATTCTTCACAAGAATAAGCAGCCTAGTACCAATATCCTCTATTCAGCGTATTAGAAAAGGAAGTGTGAGATGGGCTGTGTGATACACAATCAAGCCAGAGTGACCTGCACTCCTCTGATGAGCAGATCAACTCAAAACAATAACTTCAGCAACATATCAATTGTAAACTTAATGAAATGACGCAGGACCAGAAACCAAGAAGAAAAAAGGGTTGTTTTTTCTTTAAAGGTCTTATCTGTGTGCTAATTTTTCAGATTAAACTGAGTAAAGAATAAAGGGAGGGGATTTCAAAGCTCCCTATTCATAAAGCATCATCATAATTGTCACAGTACAGCTTAGTTGAATAACAGACTCCTGAATACATAAGAACCTCCCCTTGTGTTTTGCTTTATTTAATCAGAAATTCAGCTTGTATTACAAATGAAGGATCTCTTTGAAATTAATTTTCCAAGTTTTACTGCTGTCCAATTTGAGAGGCTAGGTTTCATAAACAAGAGAAGGAAGGAGACAAGATTCTAACTTCAGGGCATTCTCAGGAAGTTCTGGTGACTCAACAGGATCCAAATTTGGGCTCTCAAGTTAGACAGCTGCAGCTCAACAGCGGTAATACAGCTGGCAGGCCAACACTTTCCATTGTAAATGCAACACAATTTTGTGCTGAATGGTCATAAGCTTGTATTTTGTTACAAAAGTGAAAGAATGAAAACTGAGCCTTTAGCAGATGGAAAGGAACAGTGTCAGCCTTACACATTTGGGAAGAGACAGAGATGCTTTGAATTTTTGATTCTGCTAAAATGAATTCAACCTTTTCTATTCTGTTAAGAATAGAAACTTAAGTTTTTTATCTACTGACGGAAGGATATTTTAAAGGAGGGTGTTTTTAAAGTTATCCTTGCAGGAAAAAAAACTTAATTAAAAAAATCACAACTGAAAATCGATCTCCAGGTATGATCCTACTACAGGTAGAGCTTCACCTGGACTAAGAGGAGTTATATTTCATGTTGTATAAACAGAATCTCCTGCTACACAGTCTGGCATGATGATTATTTTCAGAAGAATGACACCACTGACTCATGACGTGTTCAGCTTCTGATTTACAATAATCGTTTAAACTGATAGTCCTTAATAAAAATGTTAAGACAACAGTAAATTTCTGTCCAGTATTCCTATGTTGACTGGTCTTCCCAAGTGTGTAGAGCAGTCCATTAGTTCTTACCTAACTACCTATTTTTTCCTCAGTCATTTCTCATATGTATTTTACCACCATTCAGATTTCTAATTTAGTTTTCAATGTGCTTACAATCTTCTGCATCTTGGTGCTATTTTCAAATTCAAATTTACTTTTTAAATTAAAGTACACATTCATGATGGATTTATGTGAAATTCTCATCAATATACACTTCCAGTTTAAAGGTGAGAAATGAGAAATTTCCCATGAGGAAGTATGAAGACTTTAGGCAAGTCTGAATGACAGCAACTGTTTCTCCATGGCCACAAAACTTGTTATTCAGACACAAAAGAAAATTGAGTTGGTTGGATGTAATTTCTTCTGAAGTGGAAAAAAACCCCCACAGAACAGTTCAGTCTACTTAGCATCTCTCATGGACCAACTCTTTCTTTACTCTTCCTTTTACAATGAGTATGCTTACGATGGTTTATTGTGATACCTACCTCACATCCTTTGCCAGTTCTTCTTACTTAGCACCTCAGCTTGTTTAGCTTTATCATTGTATGTTCTTATTGCTGTCAATTTTAGTAGTTACCTCAAATTTCCAATATGTGCTTTCCCTTTTCAGGTTGCTGAAGAGCTCATTCTTTTCTCTGTTGCCACACTCCCCTATCTTTTCTCAGCATGCAGGGCTAACCAGCAGTCTTTTGAAAAACCTCATAATCTACTTGTACTCTCCTGGCATGAGAACATTTTTCTAAATCTACTGAAGGCTGTTTAATTGAAGTGCTTATTTTCTTGCTGTTCTTCTCTTCCTAAATGTCAGGAGCTACTCACTTTCATCCATTTCCCTTTCACATCCACATTCTCAATCAGTTTCCTCCAACTGGCCAAAATGAAAAACAGAAGTATGGATTCAGGAACTCATTCTGAGAAATTGAAAGGGAAGGTGAACAAATGAGGAACGAGTTCTGCAGCCCTTTCAAAGTCAATATATTGGACATTAGTTTTCTCTGAATATGTTTTAAACCCTTAAATACTATTTTCTTAAATACCTGGTTTTGCAGGAAGTAAACCAAAATCCTCTTTTTGAAGTCTGGAAGGGATCTCAGGAAGTCATCAAGGCTAACATGCTGCTCAAAACACGGTCAGATTGGGTGGCTCAGCTTTTTATCCACCTTGAAAACCTTTATGGACAGAGACAATACAACCTCTTTGGGCTGTTCTACTGCTTGATTGTCCCAAGGGTGAAAGAATTTCTCTTTATTTCCAGACAAAATCTCTTGTTTCAACTTCTGTCTGTTACAAGTTTCCCAGACACCAGGGACACCAACCAGACTACAGTTCTCCAGATT
>VZTI01004400.1:1227057-1336506 GCA_013397865.1 Struthidea cinerea
TTTTTTTTTTTTGGCCCTTTTTGAAGCTGGGTGCAACATTTTCTTTCCTCCCATCATAGGGGACCTTCCCTGGTCTCTGTGACCTTGCAAAGACACTGGAAAGTGGCCTTTTAAGGGCATCAGTTCCTTCTGTACCCTTGGATGCAGCCAAAATGGTCCCATGGACTTGTCTCAGCTGAGTTCTCTCAAGCCATCCCTGACTTAATCCTCAATCACAGCTGGCAGTTCTGCTCCTTGAACCAATTCTCTTAGCAAAGAGGCCTGGGAGACCTTCTTCTGGAAGACTGAGGAAGAGAAGGCATTGAGTACTCCTGCCACACCTGTGTCTGTTGTCACTAAAGGCACCATTCAGCGGCAGGCCCACATAGTCCTTGCTCAGCTTTTTACTAATGTATTACTACTTTTATTAATGTAGATGCACAAACTCACCTTTAAAGTCTCAACTCTGTTTGAGTTTTGGGGTTTCTGACACCATCCCTACATGCCCAAGCCATGCTTTTACACTCTGCCTTTGCAGTCTGTCCCAGCTTCTGCCTCCTGTAAACTGTGTTTTTATATTTGAGCTTTGTCAATGATTCCCTGCTTACCCAAATTGGTCTGCTGGTGTGTCTCTTTGCTCAGTGACATATTAGTGTGCATGTTGTTTTGGCCTTCATCAAACTTCATTTTATAAATTACAATTTTTTTTATATATAGGGCAGAACATGGGAGAAGATGTTTGTATAGAAATATTTCATAGGCTTTAAATACAGTGAATGTAACTTTACCAGAAAATAATACAGATATAAGATGCTGGCTGACTTTTTGTTAGGATAAAAAAAAAAAAAAAAGAAAAAGACTAACTAAATGCAGACTCATAGGAGTGATTTATCTTAATGAGACTCTCTAAAATAACATATTACAAAGCAAGTTTTAAATACCTACACTGAAATATTTGGGGGTGGGGGGGTGGTTCAATCTAGGAATTCACCATCATTCTGGATCCCCACATAATGTCTAGTTTTACCTGGAGACCAGATTTTTAACCATCAGTAAGGATAATAGTTTTTTGTATGCAGCAACACCCTGACCAATTTTAGCTGTGGAATGCACAGATGGGTATGCAGAATGATGAAAACATAATGTCCCCTTCAGTTTATTACAGATCATAAAATTGCAATTAAATAAAATTTGTTATGTGACAACCTGATTTGCTTGTACACTCCAATTGTACTGTAATTCTCTTTTTATGGTATTTGGTACACAGACTTTGTTTCTATTGTTTTCAAACAAATCAACAACAGCTAAGTAAGTTTCAGAAACTACATCAGAAACTCACAAAGGAAAACTATTACAAAAATATCCCCAAATTTCCATGAGGCAATTCTTTTCCATTTAATCTTCTACATGGTGGATCAGAGATTCTTCTAAAAATGACTGTCATCACAAAGGATAAAACTATCTCATTTGGTAAAGTCAGTTGTGACCACACAGCACTAAGCAGAGCTCTCCACATTAAAAAGAAATATTTTCAAAGGCAGCTTCTCCATGCATGGTTTTGACTTACACTGACTTCAGCAGAAAATGCACACGGTAGGAGAGCTACAAGTTGCACCTTCAGGATGTAAAGATGCGAGTAAGAGATGAGTTATCTGATATTTCTAGCTTTGGTTCCTCCTGGGGACTAACACTTGTTACATCGTAGCAGCGATCAAACCCCGTGAAGGTCCAACTGGCTGGTTATGCAGAACATCAAACAACCAAATTTGATACAGAGTGGAGTGCAGCTGAATTTGTCTGTGATACACAGATGCAACACAAATACCTCTAGGTTCAGTCATTATATTGTGTGGTTTTTTCATATGATCTCTCTTTATCAAAGTAATACTACCAAATAGTGCAGAAATCTTTTCAGACTGTTATGTTTTTTCACTTCAGAATCAGATTTCTTCAAGAGAAACCAGGTGCTAATTTCATACTAAGAATCTTGAGGATTAAACCCCAAGCAAGCAAAGCATTTTGATAATCATTTATGTACCTTTTGATTTTAGAATTTCACCACTGTGCTACCACTACCACCTTTAAATTGAGTTGAAATTCAGCCAGAACTTAGACATCTTGCTGATAACTATTTGAATTGCATATGTTAGTTATCTGTAATCCAATATAACCAATTTATAGGAACTCTCTAATTCAAGACCAGAAAATATAAGTGCAGAGAATGATAGTGCCCAAAATGAAGTTGCAAATAGAATCCAGGAGTTCAGGCTGCTAGAGAAACATTAAGTTAAGCCTTACTAAACCAGGCTTTCCCTGATTTGTTTTTGTTTTCGGTTTTTTTTTTCCCTCAGCTACTTATTAATTTCTTTTCAAAGCTGATATCAAGAATTGACAGGTCAATAATTATTTACATCACCTTCAAGTGATACATGTTTCCCAAGCCATTTTATCATCATACAGAATATCAGGCAAAGATCCATGGATGCTAACATGCTATTTTCTCAGCTTTTGGTATTTTGCCTTGTTATTTTAAATTATAAAAAGTTTGTTATTTAAACTGGGATTATATGGAAAATAACTTCCATCTGTCTATAGTTACATGGAAGTTATATGCTTCCTTCAGTTTCATGAATTTTACTAAGAGGAACAAAACCTGATGAGCAACAGATAAAATCATACACTGATAAATACAAACTCACAACAAATGTCCATTTGCTGGAGTAGATTTCAAGTCCCAGACTTACTTGGCAGCAGCATCTTTTCTCAGCTGTTCATGTTTCATTAAAAGATTCTTCCTCTCTTGAAAAGCCTTTCTAACTTTGTATCCTTTGTAGACAGCCTGAATTTTGAAAGCAGCAATATCCTGAATGGCAGCTATAGACAGAGCCCCGTGTTCTAACATGAACTGAATCACTTCGTGGTGTTCACCAAGCAAGGCATAATCAAGTGGAGTATATCTAAAAAAGACAAAACCAAAACAAAACCCCAACAATTATTATTGACCTAGAACTCTAGCTATAATGTGCATTTACTTGACCCTCTTTGCATAATAAGGCAACTTCTAGTATGAAGACAGATTAAACACTTGTAAGTAGTTTTTCTCATCTTTTTAAGCATTATTTTCCCACCTTATTCATTCTACACACTGTGGTTATGTTTAAAGCTTATTTTAGCCTCCTAGTATGGAAGGTGGGGGAGAGGGGGACCAGACTACATGAAGTGTTTGGACAAAATCTCCCCAAGCCCCATCCACAGCATTGACTGTGGCAGGCAGGCACTCTTTAAAAGGCATTATTGAGATTTTCATAGAGAAATATAAAGTAAGTTAAAATATTTTTGTGTTATTTCCATATGAACTTAAGTTCTAGAGACCTACTGTCAAATCTGGCTTAGCTTCTGTAACATCGACTGAGGACGGTATGACTGACCAAGCAGCAGGATTAGATCAGTAGCAGAGGATAATACAGTTTTTTAAGGTACTAGGAAGACTTAAGTCTGTTTTCGAATGGACACAGGTGTTCAAAATATTAAATTGCTTTGGGTTTTAATGGTGTCAAAGACACCTAAGCCTTTTTCAAAATAATTCCCAAATTTCCCACTGTCAACCTGGGAGCAAAATTTACATATCTCCCTCACCAACACTGAGACTTTAGGCAAAGACATTCAGGGGCTGAAAACTGTCAGTCACAAACCATAATCAAGACCATATCACATAAGACTATCCAATAACAAATGTCAGTGCATGTGATTGTGAAAATTAGGGCTCTTGTTGATGGTAACTTGCTGGGACGCAGTGCTGGTAAGCAAAGAAAAACAGACAGAAAGCACAATTGGACCTGCCACGCAGCGATGGTTTGATGGAAGGGTAAACAGTATCTGAACTGAGGTGTCTGCAGGAATAAAGACCATGACATAACATGAAAATTTGGATGTCAAGGTGTGCTGCTGATAGCATTCAAAGAGATACAGATTTTTGATAACCCAGAAATGGGAACTTCAGCAGGAACGTAATTTCAGAAAAACACATTTTTAAAGTATTCCTAATTTTGAATATTTTAAAGACACAAAAGATACTAAAGTAAATTTTATGCTATACCGTGTATCTACCAAGACAATGTATTCTATTGCAGATCCCAGTCATGAGGATCTGTATTTTTAAATGTGGATTCTCTAACTCCATCAGAGCTACCTTTGAAAATAAAATCACTTAAATCTGAAGAGGGGTTTGTATGACTGGACACTTACATACACTTGTCTGTTCGGTCACTTCAAAGCTTGATGTAAATTTTCTTTTCCCTTGCTTCTCTCTAAGGCAGATAGCTTTTAAATCAAGCTGGCTTCACAGGGAAACACATGAAGACATCAGCCATCAGCTGTTACAGGTAATTTAACATGAAGGTGGTCAAGCAGCAGCTTGATGCACTCAGGACATTAAGCTGGATTACAAAATAAATTTGGAAGGAACGACAAACCCAACACCCTCCAGACTACCATTTGATCACATATCTGGCAAGCAAGTGGGCAGCTTAAAATCCTAGATGCAATCTCAGCTCTATCTTTTCACTAATCTTTTAGTTATAACCACTATGTTTGAATTTTTAATTGGTATCTCATATTACACTCCAAGAAAGTAAAGAAGGGAAGCCTTTTCCTATAGGAATATTTGAAAAAAAAAGTCACTGTGTAGTGAAATTGTTACTGATTAAAAACCAATTTCATCCAATTACAGATAAACCATATCCATGAGTTTATTTTTCCTCTCTCTTACACCACTTGACTTGATTTTCCATTTTCCAAACTTCCAATTTCTTAACAATAAAACAAGATCTGTTGATATTTTTTAGATGCAGCTGTGCAATTTTTATATAGATTTTAGGAGACTTATATTTAAAGACTGATCCATCTAGAAATACTGGGGATCTCTTGTTCTGCACATGCAGTAGTGCTTATCAACAGACATTTGGAATACTTCTAGTTATATTTTGAGTAATCTAGATTTATACATCAGAACATATATTAATACCAGGGGGAAACAAAAATATATACTATCTGAATGGCTGTGGTAAACCACAGCTAAGATATTTTCTTCACATTTGAGCATCATTAGTAGATTTATACAAAGTAAGGATAAGAGCAGTCTCCTTTCTGGCAAAATAGAGGCTTTTAATCTCACTTATTAAAAGCAATTTAATTAAAACTGTTTATTCAATTTTCTATCAAAAATTACTAAAGAGAGCCTTGACACTACTTAATTAGGAACTAGTTATACTTTCATTTGTGTTTCTCAAGAAAAAAATAAGAACAGAAAGGAAGAGAGATCTGAGTGGTTTAGAGTAGAGAACAAAAGAGAAATGATGGGGAAAGAAAGCAATTGAAAACTGGGGTTAAGTATGCAAGTCTCAAATTTAGCACTGAAATATGGGGTTGCAAACCCCTTAAGTTATTTAAAATGTTGAAATATTCAAATTTATATGGCATGCTGTTCATAATCTTATAATTATGAGGAGGTCATCTACTTTAAAAAGAGGCACTATAAATTTCTGCTAATAGTAATTATCTTCATGGTCAGGTGATTAATTCGAACTCCACAACCCAAAGCACTTTTAAAAAACTATTATTTATATGTCAATGAAAGACAAAGAAAAGAGATGCAAATGTGCTGTCTCCTTATGATTACAGGAGACTTTTTTTTAAAACTAGGCCTTTAGAATACAGGTAACCATGAGGTACTTAGTAATCACCATTTTAAAACATAATGTTACATTTCTCCCATTTTCTTTCTTCTTGCTGTATTTGTATCAAATATAAAAGTTCCAGTCTATTCCAACAGCAGCAGAATTGCCTTTTCATCATTTGTCCATACATAATCTACTATCAACTCCATATAAATGAGAAAGATCTTTAATATTTCAAATGAGACTAGAGTGAGTAACTACTTCCATAAGTTCATGGTTCAGAAGTATAAACAATTGAAGTTGCAAGGTCTTAGTAGAAGAAGAGAACTTTCACACTAGAAAAGCCGCTTACGCTGAAGCCCAAGATTACAGCCCTCCTTTGAGATACAAGATGACGATTCTCTTGCAGCATCTGAACATTTAACATTTAAATCAAAGGTAGCGCTTTGGCTCAACTACAAAATAACACCTTCAGACAAGCAATACCTCTCCTCGCTGTTCTCCATGTGATTGGGGAAAGCATCAAAGCCGAGCAACAACTTTATAGCGTCAAGGTAGCCATTGTTACAGAGCCAGTGCAGGGCAGTTCTGCCCTGTAAAACAATAGAACAGAACAAAAATAAGCATTACCCCCAAACTCTACCACGCCACAATAAAAGTCATAAATCATAGTGTAATTCAATGCTTTTCTGGACATGAAGAACAAACTAGCTCTTCTAAATAAAATTCCTTGTTAAAATAAGAAGAACACAACACTTAAAAATGAATTTTTTTTTTTTTAAACAAGATTTCAACACTAGTGCTTTTCCAACTGAAACAGCTGAAAAGCAGCATTAGAAGACTAAGAGTTTCTTTCATTGCAAAAGATGTACAGCATGCTCTGTAGAACTCATAATCAAAACCACATTTCCATTACCTGGAATTATCTGTGCCCTGCAACAAATAGCTACAGAAAATTTCAACGAATTGGGTGAAGCTCTTTTGACTGATGAGGTTCTACCGGCTTCTGAGAAATTATGTCATGTAACAATGAAATCTGTTACAGGTTGCGCAATTATTCTGGCTCCTAATTTCAATTACTGCGTGAATAAATGACACAAAGAGCATATAAACCAATCTGTGTTCTTTTTTTTTTTTTTTTTACCTGGAAGAATGATACATATGTGGGTACTTAATGTGGGAAAGTAATTGAAGCAGTTATTGTGCAATCTCACTTGCAGTATCTTATTTTCTTACTTGCTCTATTTCTCTGCTGGAGGAACACACTACAGACTATAAAATCACATTCCCATGTCAGCTGTTAATAATAAATTATAGAAATTAAGAAATCAGATTATTAATATGACTCCTCATATGATCACACTTCGATAAGGAAAAAACAAGAGTGATCTGGAAAAATAGGAATCTTCAATTCCTGCAGCATATTAAAATACTACTTTTCTTTCAAGATTTTAGAAGTGAAGGCACAGGCAAAATGATGTCATGATGCATTTCCTTTTGTGACAAACAGCAGCACAGATGCTTCTATGTCCTGGAAAAGAGAATGACTTTGAAGAAAAGGAGAATATTTTGATTTATGGTTATTCTAAAGTTAATTATATACCTCAGTGAAGAACCACAACATACCTCTTTATCCTGAATATTTGGATCTGCATTGTTTTCCAGCAACACTACCATGCAGTTAATGTAACCTCCATAAGCAGCACACTGCAGAGGTGTTCTACCTGCATAATCTTGCACATTAGGGTTGATTTTATTTTCTATCAGGATTTGGCACACGTCAGCATTTCCTCCCAGGGCTGCCCAGTGAAGGGGTGAATGGCCGTCTTGGTCAACCAAATCTACTCTTGCTCCTCCTGTAATGACAAATACATTTTTGGGCACAAAAAGAAAATCCTGTTGAATGCTAAGAAAAGAGTAAGTTTGTTTTCGACTAGAACTTATCTGGTAAACTGACAATTCAGTGAAGTGCTTTGGAAAGCAACTTCAATTTTGTTACTCAAATCCTAAAACTTAAAATTAATTGGGAATGAAATAGTTTCAGACAGAGTTAGGCATCTAACTTTTTTACAATCTTCTGACTATCCTCTAAGTTGCTTTAGAATATCCAGACTTATCAAATGCCCATGAAAAACCTATTTTATTTGTTTCAGGTCTATGAATTTTTAGTAGAACTTTTCTTTCTTAACAACAAAATAACTTCTCAAAATTAGACTTCAGATTAAATGTCTTTTTACATCTCTAAAGCAGACGAGAAAATATTCACAATTTAAGAATAACTTATAAAATAAGCTTATTTTTTTAAATTCAAGCATGCTAAGACTCTTTCATGCAGATAATTAATTTCTCTATATGTTCTTGTAAGACAAAAATTCTGTACAAAACTCCTCAAATACAAGAACTTGAACCAACCAGCAACAATGACTCTCTATATTATAAAATATTTAATTAAACATAACTCAGATTCTGATAGCCAAGCTTCTTGCATCTACAAAAGCTAAATGGCACAGGGAGTGGGAGGAAGAGCTTAACAGGAGGTTAAAATATGCCCAGCAGATCACGGAGGGTAGAACAGTTTTCAATAAGAAAGGCTGGTTGATGGAAAACTTGCAAAATTTAGCCTGGATACTTCATCTTTCCATAAGTGGGGTAGTGTCTCAAGTAGGAGGGAGATGTTTCTGGGAAGCTAAAATGACAGAATTTTGCATCGAGGATGCCACTGTTCTTTCATTGTACTTCTTACCCTTCAGCAGATATTTTACAATTATCTAACACTGTGAATTTTGTTAAATCCTGTTTCTGTCTACAAACAAAATACTGCTTTTACAAAGCAACCAGAGGAAAATATTAATGATGTAGGACTTTTGATCACTATTTACATTAAAAAATAAAGATTCACTTAAAAAATCTTCAAAGACTGCTAAAAACCCTAAAACTGGTTTTTCACAAAAGTGAATAAAGCTTCACTTGGTCTTATTTACTGGAGGGAAAAAAAAAAAAAAAAAAAAAAAAAAAAAAAAAAAAAAAAAAAAAAAAAAAAAAAAAAAAAAAA
Organism: Struthidea cinerea; assembly: GCA_013397865.1. Classification (NCBI taxonomy): domain Eukaryota; kingdom Metazoa; phylum Chordata; class Aves; order Passeriformes; family Corcoracidae; genus Struthidea; species Struthidea cinerea. Next base: position 1,235,764 of record VZTI01004400.1, read on the forward strand.
AAAAAAAAAAAAAAAAAAAAAAAAAAAAAAAANAAAAAAAAAAAAAAGAAGGGGGAAGAGTTGGTTTTAGAGACTAGAATGTACTTGCAAAGGCTTAAGCAGAAATGAGCTGTGAAAAGAACAATTCCAGCTTTGAAAGTTTTGTATTTAACACTTCTAGCCATTTTGCACAACAGTAATAATATTTTAGATTCACTATTACACAAGGGGAACTTGCAGACAAAACCTGCTTTAGGGGAAGCAACTTCGCACTCCACCTCTTGCTCAGCTGTTTATTTCCCATTCCCATAGGAAGCAGCAGCAGAACTCTGAACAGGTTTGTGAAGTCCTAAGAGCTGACCTTTAATGAGCGTTTGAATCACTTCCTTGTGTCCCATCTCACAGGCTCGGAAAAGCGGGGTGTGTTTCATGACATCCAGAGCGTCTACCTGTGCTTTATGCTCCAGCAGCAGTTTCACTGTGCTGACGTGGCCAGAAAGGGCAGCAGCGTGTAACGCTGGAAGAATAAAGTAGTAGGAAAAAGAAACCACAATGCCATGAGCTTTAGAGTTTCACAATTAAAACAGTCAAAATAAAGATTAATTACAACTATTTTGGTGAAAAAAGTGCTTTTCAACCACAAGGAACTGAAGAATCCTAACAAGTGATGATGTAACAACATTTTCTTGCCATGCTAACAACAAGCAGAAAATCTCTTAGCCCTGAAACGTTTCTAACTTGCACAAATAGAACTTTTACGTTTAACACCACCAGGATTGGCTTATAGTGAGGATTTGAGGAAGAATAGCAGCTTCTAATTAAGAGAACATAACATGATTTACTTCTCCCTCTGTTTTGTGGCATTTCTGAGATTGCTCATCACCAGTGAAAGAAAGCTTTCATTATTTCTTCAATGCTTTCCTGAAAATGACTTCTTTTTTTCTTTCAAATAAACGAAGTTGTCTCAATTAAAACTAACTTCAGATAACTACCGAGCTGTTCCTGCTCCTCCCTGACCCACCTTTCTTGTTTCAGAATTACTTGGAGAAAATTTTACACGGAATTATGTAGCAAGACCATCATATCTTGCATAGTATCTCGGCTCCCTGTCTTCTTCAAGAAAAAGAAAAATATTACTGAAGTACCAGGTGCTGCTACATTAGATACTTCAGAACTCAGGTAAAGATGTGGTGCCCTGTAACTGGAGTTGCTATTGCCTAACACGGCATCCTGCAGGTACTGTCAGCCGTGAAGGAAAGGAGAACTACACACGGCAATGAGATTTCAAACCAATGGAGGACATGTGTATTAGTGATTTCACTTACAGTTTGATTTCAATATGCTTTGGATTATTTCCTACAGTCAGCAGTCAAATCAGACAATCTACATTCTCATACTGCCTTAAATGTAGAATATTTTACAGATAACAAAATAATTTAGAATAAAAACACAAAACAATGCAGTTCATAAGTGTGCATTTAATAAAATGAATTCATATTTCCCCTGAAATTTCAGAAATGTTCATGCTTGGTGAGAATTGAATCTGCTCATACCAGCAAAATGTGGGGCTGTAAACACTACCCACATGTCCATATTTGTTTAAAGTTAAAACAGGGTCAGGATCCAGCAGAGGCATTACACAGAAATGCACACCACAAAGGCCAACATTAGAAGGAGCAGCTTCTTGAACCATAGCCAGAATATAAAACCAGTATTTTTGTATTTGCCAGCTACTGTTTACAACCAGTACCAGCTTATGAGACAGTAACCCAGCACAACCTGTTACACAGGCCCTACTAAAATGCTCAGGTTGTTCATGTTGCCATTGACCCGAAACCAGCTGGTGTGCGCTGCCCTAAAACAGAGTCACAAAATAAGTGATAGTTACATTGTGACACAGACAAAGCACCGAGGTCAGAGCCAGAGACACTCTGAGAAGTGAAAACCGAAATGATGCTTTTGAGAGGACAGTGATTTAAGTTTAAATGTAGCAGCCTAAAAGCACAGGGGTGCTCATCGCACTCGTGAAAAGTGCGTGCCTGTGCAGCAGCTCTGCGAGTGGGTGGCTATCAGTGGGAATTGGACACGAATGAGATCCCTGCTGCTTCGTGTATTTGGATGGGCCTGGTTTACATTTGGATGGGCCTGGTTTTCACGGTCTGACCTCACAGTAAACTCTAGGTTCTGGTTTTTGTCCTGAATCCCTTATGAAACCAAAGGCAATAAACCACTCCATCAGATGACACATGGGGTGTGTGTAACAATACAATAGAAAAAGAGCTGCTGTGTCAGCTTGGCCAGTTCTTCCCCCCTATCACTCATTCTGACGCAGGCATCTTGTTTCGCACTTTGTGCTCAATATTTTCTTGTAAGCCAAATTTTCTGTGATGGAGTCACGGTGACTGAAGAGATTCTTCAGCCAGCTGGTCACAATGGGCCCTTTGTTCAGCCGACAGACAGAGCCCTCTCCATTGTGCGCAGTGACGGCAGCGCTATAAAGCTGCCCCTGTAATGCTCCTGCAGCGCTGATCTCTGAGAGGAGGGAAATTCCTTCCCCTTGGTGTCATTCTCCTACACAATGCCGAGAGTCTCGATGTTCTAGAGGAGCTCAATGGAGAGCTTGCTCTTTTTAAGTAAATGCAAAAGGCTGCGTTAACGCAACATTACAGCCGAGCTGAACTCAGCCTGCACACAAAAGTCAGAAAAACACAGCCTTGAACTCTGCTCAGCAACTGTATCCCAGGCACGGAGGCATGTGCGCTATTTTCTATTAGCGCATAGCTTCCCGTCCGAATGCAACGCCGCTTTTCCCTCACGAAAACTTGGGAATGATTAAGAACCTTTGGGAAAAAAAATTAAAAATCAGAGAGTGATTTACTGGTGGGCTGCCTTTCATGTTTAGAGCTCGCTATAATAAAGCCCATGCTACTGCACTCGCTGGCACAATGGTGCTGCTCGGGCTGCTCGACAGCACCGCTCCCCACTTGGAGACTATTCGTGTGCTCTGCACAACGGCACTTGCAAGCAAATGGAAAATCCATTCATTTCCTTGGATTAAAAGCCCTACAGCGAAATCAAGATTAAAAGGTGATTACATATCACCGCTACGAAAGGTTTAAGACTGAAAGATAACAAGCCCAACCACCTGAATTATTCAAGCGTGAAATCCACACCTGAGCAATTTCAGAAACACAGTATGTGATTACCGATTACTGCCTGCAAAGAAAAAACCCCTTTGTAAGGAGGTTTGCACAGTAACTACAACACTGCTGCACCTTAAGGTCTGAAACAAATACTGAGAGGTATTTAAAAGAGAACTGTCAGGAAGTAGCAAATGTAGGTGAGACTGGTAAAAGATGAAACAAGACTAAAATTGTAGAATATATAGTCTGTGAAGTCATCAGACATGAAGACTGAGATTTTATTTGTTGCACTATTTCTTTAACACAAAAATTTCAAACTATCACAACTTGGAAAGAATGATTTATTTTGTGTGTGCTAAATTGTAAGAAAAACAAGAATTTAGATATTTAAATAGAATTTTATGTTAACTGCATTATGCATTTTGTTAAGATCCATCATACCACCAAAGGAAATTTTAAAAATTCAATTTATAATATGAAAACAATATCGATGCAAACTATGTTTCAAATCCTGAACTGCACAACACTGACATAGCGTTTATTCACCATTTGTATGTTACTCAAAGTGCACTCTGAAAAAAGAAAAACTGTTAAATTCATATCTCTGTTCCTTGATTGGGATAAATCTGCAAGTTCCCTAAATCTAAGCATGCAGTTTAGCCTAGTTTGCATGTGTGCCCAGCCAAAAGATAATGCTCGAGTAAACTGTAAAACAAATACTTTAAAATTTATATAAACAAACATTGCAATACACATTCTTGTTCATTTAAAAACCATACTTTTCAGGAGAAATGCCCATTATTGTATTATTCATGAGTGTGTTGTCGGACTATCAGCTAAGCTATCATTTTACTCCTTATTATACATAGATATATATTTCTTTGCACTTAACTTCTAACTCTGTGACCTAGCTGTATGTGGCCCTGGGTAAGCCTGCTATCTAAGGATAGCAGGCTTACCCTGAAGCCCTGCTCTCAAACCCCTCCAAATTCACACCAAATATATCCACATTCTCCTGTTTCTTCATTCAGATGCCATCAGCATACCATACAACTCAAATGCTTTTCCTACATTTCCAACACTCTTGAATACATGAACACTTCAACACCTGTCTCTCCCACCTGTCAGAACTATTATTCTGTTTTTGTTGAAAGCACTACATAGGTACAATATTTCTAACAAAAAATTCTTTTTTTTTCCTTAAAGGAAGTAAATTCATAGTTGCTACAGGAAATTTTCCTTACTTACATGCTTGAATCCTGTGTTGCCTACTTATCTTTTGTTTCAGGCAGATAACAGGATGATAAACTTGGGGAATATCAAGTTTGACCTCTTGTTTGGACAACAGAAGTACAATAGCTCTAATCTTTATTTCACTGTCTTTATAAATAACTATGGAACAATTTTCATGGTGATAATTTAGCTACTTCAGTGGTAAGTTTGGTCTATATTGTTTCAAAGTATTTATGTACTGTCAAATACATTTTTGAGCAGGCATTTTCAGGAAGAGCTTTTTATGAAACTATATTTCATTTTATTCTTCAAAATACAGAACAGCTCTTCCTTTCCTAGGATTACAGAACTAACTAAATAGCATTGGAGAACATTTCTTCTTGCTAGGTTTCAAATGAACTGTTCCAATCTGTGCAGAAAAAGTTTGTTTCTTTCCCACAATAAGGCAAAGAATCAACTCACACATATAATTAATTCAGAAATGTTTTCAGGATAAAAGTACACATTCAGAAGAAGATTAATTCAGCTTCTTACAATGTTTTTATTTGGTGGAAATGACACTGATTGGAAAGATCCAGTGGCTCTTCACTGTAAAGCATCTTACCTGTGCCGGCATATTTGTCTGTCATATTGATATCAATATCCAATTTTAAAGTCAGCATAGTCCTAATGACATCATCACTGCCTTTGCCAGCTGCCCACATGAAGGATGTTCTTCCCTCAAGATCTGAGTCATCTTTTACAGAAGGATGTTTCAAAAATACTTCAACTGTTTCCTGAAAAGACATACTGTTGAAATTAACATCAAAAGGAATCTGCAAAAACAAGAAACTATTGTCTCATGTAGCTGTTTACGATGCAAATCAAAGCTTCATTTTTCCTTTTTATGTTTGTAAAGAGTAATAGCTCAACAGAAACAGTGTATGTTCTGCTATGCCTTTTCCCTCACCAATGATCATAGTGCATCCTTAACTATGAGTTTAACACTGTCACTTATTTAACACTTTCTAGTGTCGAACATGATGTGTTCAACACAAGGAAGCAAAAGACACTGTAGTCTCTGTAAAGAAAGCAATGGGAAAAGTATTATGGGTTTATCAAAACATGACTGTAGTACTGTGATGAAAAAATAACAGAATCAGGTTGGAAAAGATCTCTGAGACAGAGTCCAACCTGTGACCCAACACCACCGTGTCAACCAGACCATGACACAAAGTGCCATGTTCCCTCTTTCCTTAAACACCTCCAGGGACCATGACCCCATTACCTCCCTGGGCAGCCCATTCCAACATTTCATCAGCCTTTCTGTGAAGAAATTCCTTCTAATGTCCAACCTGAACCTACCCTGAAAATAATGTTCTTTCAAAATATTTTCCCAATGTATTTTTTTCCTCTCCAGTTATAAATACAACTGCACATGCAAATATTTTACATTCCAATCTCTAATATTTTGACGATTAAAAAAAAAATTGGGTCAACATAGAAATATTTCCTAATGTTTAATAACATCAACAGGTTACTAATTACTGAAATACTATAAATCAGAAAATATTGAGGAAATCTTTACACCTGAGTCCAGTCTTTCCACTGTAACTGTTATACTCAAACCTCTACTTAAAGCAAAAAAGAATTATTTCTTCAAATGCTGTGTTTGTCTTAAGCTGTCAGCAAACAGGTCCACCTGTCCAACCTGCTGCTAGATTCTTAATGAGTCACCCAGGAAAGGAAGAGAGAAAATCACAACTGTTAGAAAAAGAATAAAGGGAAGATTTTCCCTTTTTCATCTAATGCCTTAAAAGGCTGTGTAACAGCTGGGAAACATCTGATATGAGTCACTGGTAGGCTAGCCAATAAAAACCTGAAAAAAACCCCCAGGTTTCATTATTTTATTTTATATTTAATTATTAACACTATTTTAGCCTTTCCTCTGTGTGACCCCACAATTGCTCTATCACTGCTCTGGGTAGGATAGGAATTTCTTGGCTACAATGAAGAAAATTCTTTTAATCATGAAGGTGTTTGAATGTCTAAGTACCATTGATTAATTTGGATTGTTTTTTCACTATTACTTACTATTTCATCCCTCTAAAGAAACAGGAAATTTCTCATTTATCTTATGCTACTGATCTAAGAGCCTTGAAGCTTTATGAATTTCGGTCTGAACTATCAGTTTATTGTGAAAAAGTCCAGCCAGAAGCAAGGAGAGATGGAAGCATAAAGCTTTCCACACAAACCCAGCATGAGTTTATAGCTCTGTGTACTCACACCGACCACCACCACACCTCAGACACAAACAGCCTCTCATTAGGCCAGAAACTCAGCACCCTGCCAGGGCTCTGCGCTGTTGGGGATCCTGCAAAGTGAAAAGCGCTGCAAAGGCTGCACTTCTTCAGTACTGAGGCACACATTCTAAAAAATTCAAATATTTTATTTTTCCATTAAGTTTTGGCAAAGCAACGCTTCTTTCAATGACTCTTTCTTTTCTACAGCTTTTAATTGGAAAAAGTAGAAGAAAATCCCAGAGTGCTATAAGCATTATTTTCCAAAATGAAGTTACCACAACTTGAAAACAAAACAAAATTAAATTACACCAGGATGATTAAGAAATAAGAAAACAGAAGTATCAATCAGTTTAATTCTACATGTATTTTGTTATGAAAGATCACATGTATTCTAACACTACTAAAAAAAGTGGAGGAAACAACATAAACAGCAAACTGAAAAATAACAGTAAAGGCGAGAGCTAAACCTGGAACATTTAATTCTGTGCTATCAGGAAACTCTGAAAAATACCACATTTTTTATTTGAATATTTAAAAATAAGGCAGGGGTATCCACATTTCATTTACTAGATCAATCTATATAAGTATATGAAAGGAAAGTACATTGTTTTGGACACCTCTGGAAAAACTCAGAAAAAAAAATTTAGTCCTGCACACTAAAATCAATATGAAGACAGCATCTTAGCTCAGTTGGAGAGAGCATGGTATTAATAACATCTGAGTTCAATCCCTGTTTGGGCCATTCAGTTAAGAGCTGGACTTGATGACCCTTGTGGGTCCCTTCCCACTCAGAATATTCTGTGATCTAGAAATAAAGATTCTCTGAGCTTCCTTCACATATGAAGTTCAAAAATTTAAATAGAGATGTTTCTTTGGACCTCCTGTGGGTTACCCAAGACATCTAAATTTGGGTGGTTATATTAGGTAACTTCTCCTGTTCTAGAACTTTTCCTGTCTATAGTAAGTGGGGATAAGTTAGTCTTAGGGAACAAATTCTTCACATAAATTAAGTGCTGGCTAAATCTTTTCAGTCTTTAAAAAAAACCCATATGTCATATTATAGTAAGTAACCCACAGAAAAACAGAGCAAAGAACAAGATATCACAGCAAATAAAACTGAAAGTCATCCAAATATTTACAGTAAACACAAAAGAACAGTGCTCCTTCTATTAGGGACGAAGAAACATCATATTTTAACTGAGAAACAGATCACACCTACCCAAAGTTGGGCATACTGAATAGAACAACAATGTGGGTCTCAAACCACGAGTATAGAGATGCTACTGCCAGAACAAACCCAGATGTATCTCCATTTGGTTGTTTGACCATGTATATGGAATGCAGTGGTGGGAATTACTCAATGATAAAGGAGAAAAAAAGCGAGTAGTGGTGCTCAGAAACAACTGGACTGGTGAAAACAGGGAGATACTCCAGACAAAATTTAGGCAGGGGCTCTGGTGATGAGTACATCACCAGCTAAAAGAAGCTTGCAGATCTGAATTAAACTCTCCTGTGTGATTCTTCATGAAAGATGGGAAACAGTACATTCATTGTAAATACACAAGATTACAAAAGAACATCTGATTCCACCACAAACTTTATTTCCCCTTAAAACATAGATGATATCACATATCACAGTTTGGCTGGCTGATGGGATCAAAAGGCAGCAACATAATGAAGATGTTTCATTCAACTGAATCAAGCCCAGGGAAAGAAAGCCAGTATGAAAAATCCTTTTAAGAATACATCAATATAGAAAAGAAAAAAAGCAAGATAAAAGAATGTGGAGATAATCACCAGATGGTAAACAAAAACTTTTTTTTTTCCTACAAGTCTAACTCAAACATGAAAGAAAAGCTTTTACAATACAAATATTTTAGATGTGTGCATTAGGCCCAAATTGTACACAGACCAAAATGAACAAAAATCAGCATCAACAAAAAATTCTCCAAAAAACTGAAGATTACACAGAGAGATATGCTTCAACAAAAGTCTGAATTTAAAAAGTATCTGGATGGTCTTACTAAGACCACCTTCAAAAACACCCCATCAAACCCCTAAAACTCACTCTCACTAGGAAGCAAAGACGTTGGCCAGTTCCCTCTTTCAATAGCACTTCCAGATTTATTAACTTGAATTGTTTTCAAGGGCACTAAAATTTTCCTTTTTTATTTTCCTTGTTAACATGTAGGTACGCAAGAAAGACCCAAATTACTATCCCTGCTAAGACAATGTTGCAATGTGGACTACATTAACTACTACATTAATTAGGCACTAAATAACCCTTTCTGTAAAGGAAGGGTATGACAACTATGAGAGGCAGAGGAGCTTAAGAAAAGCTTTCTTAATGTTCAGTGCTTGAGAACTACTTCTGCAACATCTGTGATCAGCAATCACTGAAGTGCTGAGTTTTATACTTGGCTCTACTGTATCTGATCTTGCTCTGGGAAAAAAATTACCTATTATACCAAAGGGTAAGAATTAAGCTGTCTGAGAAACCAATGTTCTTTGTTGTCTGAGGTTAAAAAATAGTTTTAAAAATTTTAAAAATATAGTGTTCCTGAAGAATTATGACAAAAGGCACTCAACTCTTTAGCCCTGCTTCCTGAGACAACAGTTCATTCATAATGCCAAATATTCATAAATTAATCACCTTCTTGAATGCAAAGACTGGTTTGACTGGTCCTGCAGCAGCTGTGCAAATACTCCTGGAGGTTGTCTTACTCTAGATACCTTATAACTGCTTAGACTTCATTATAATGAGCCTTAAAACCTGAAAGCACTGTGAAATAGTAGGTGCCATTTGACTTTCTATTGAAGTACCCAAATGACTATTGTGTGTTCTGATGCAAACATATAGCTCAAAGGGCCTTTCTTTGCACAGAAAGTTAGTGTTTTTAAATCTGTTTTTTAATACTTTGAAATTAACCACATTTGTATCACATACCATAGGAGAGCTCTGAATTAACTCATGCCAACAACACTGTGTTTATATGATTTCAAAACCAACTCAAACACTCTGCTAAACTATAAAGATTTCAGCAAAATATATTTACTTCACATTTAGGGTATGTTCTATTTACAGCAAAGTTGCTCTGTGCTGCATAATGTAGGGGTGTTGCACCTTGACTGTCAGATGGGATAGTTCCAAACTTATTTCTTTCTAGTAAGAGATGAACAATCTGTGCATGACCTGAAAAAAATAATATAATAAAAACAAATTTTTATCAAATCCTAAAGTCAATAAAAAGCCTAGTTAAAAAAAAAAAAGGAAAGAAACCTAAACTCAAATGAAACAGAGGAAAATGAACAGACTCTAACAAATAGTAATTTATTTGTGTGATAGCCATGATAATCTAAACATAAGAGAGAAACATAAGACTTGATACTTGAACTATTAGGTTTGGCATGTACTTTCTTCCCAATAGTGCTCCAGTGCCATACTCAGTATTGTCATTTTTGGGGTGCATCTATAAATCAGAATGACTTGTAAGTACAAAATTTCTTGTAACAGAAATCACTACAGCTTTTCCCTAAAAAAAGAAACCAGCAGTAACTGGCCAGATAACTATGATACTAATCATGTAATCAATTGGTTGAATATTTCCAGAAAAAGCTTATAATAATTCAATTGAGATGCTGCATTTGAGTGACAGGTCAGTCAGAAATAGTAAAGTGAGCACTGGCTGATGATGAGCATTTGTCCATCTGCATACAAATACAAGCTAAACCAATGCTGACAATTTCATGATACATCATATTGTTTTACAGAAATCAAGTGTAAATTCTTCACTTGGGTTTTATTCAACCAAAGTTTCAACTGAAAATGTATAGCAGAATCAGAGGCTAGTCTACTACCAGCTGCTATAAGCAACAAGCTCACACATAACTCCTTCCATAGAAACAGATTAAAATATTTTGAGATTAAAATCACAACATTTTTGAGGGGGATGGATAAACTTTATATTCACTTCACAGACAGGAAAACAAAGACAAATACAGTATATTGCCACTAAAGTCAACCAGTTCATTCATATGCTTGCTTCTGTAGGCACATGCAGTTCACAGGATATCTTAATGATTTGGTATTTTAAGCAATACTATAAAACCACTCTGATTTTACAGGTGAGAACTCCCAGTACCTCATATGTCAGAAAAGCAATCAATTTTGCAGCTTGTTACTTTTGCACAGTTGTCTTGAATTACTTTAGAATAAATGAAAAGGTAGGGAAATCTTCCTGCTAGCAGTAGACTATTTTTAATGAAAACATCAACAATTACAGAATGCAGCTCTGCTACAGTTGTGGTCTGTAGCTCTTAAAAACCTAAGGCAAGGAGGACTAGGCAAGCCCTCTTTGGTGAAATGGCACTTTGAGACTTTATATGTACAGAAGTTTCAGAAATGAGAGAAAATGGTAACTTGGGTCAAAAATGATGAAGAGTTATGTGAGTGTTTTTTCTTTCTAGGGGCCTTAGGGTGTACAGGAAGGCTCCTCTTTCCTGTTAGCCATTAAGAGAACCCTGGATGCAGAACATCACATTACTCTGTCCCTTCCTACCAGAAAAAAACACCAAAAAGAAGAGATATAATGTTGCTATGCTATTCCCACCTCAAGACTGTAAGAAGTAAATTGAGATGCACTGGAAAAATTTGGTTTGGAGTGGAATCCTAGCAGAAAAACCATAGGAGTACTGAGCTAGGGAAAAAAAAAGATTCCTGAACTTTCAGGACAGACAATTACAAAAAGGGAACTTAACTCTGTAATCAGGCCAGGAGGTCTAGCTAAATTATCTATGAGAACAAGGCTTGAGGGAGTTGAAAAAAAAAAATTTATATTGGGTGCAACAGTAAATAAATCGGTGCAAAGGTGGATCTCACTTGGGCATTAATGTAAACATTAAAACTCATTTCTTGAGGTCAGGAGCTGTCATTTCTGTTGTACTTTTATTTAGCAGAGATGTAACTTGGCTGAGACTTTTATCTACACAAAAAGAAAAGGTAAGAGGAGCAACAATGCCCTTAAGATGCAGTCACATACAAACCATCGCATCTAAGAAAACTTGTGGCGGTATCCCTGCACTGCTTTAAATCTCCTACTGTTAACCTATATAGTAACATCTTACTCTCTTTAAGATCTACACAGGACATACAGTATTCAACTTGAAAACAGAACCCTAAAAATTAATAATGATTAACTAACCAGAAATTCCCAAAGAGCATATGCCACCTAGAGACCTCATCAAGTTCACAAAATAGTCTGGAGGTCTTGGCACATCTTCCCCCTTCATTCCATATTGATTAGACAATCCATTTTTCCAACAGACAAAACTTGTCCCTTAAATGCAATCAATTTCAAAACACAATAAATTTTGCTTCTTGGACAGAATCAAGTGATAATGACTATTTCTTTGGAAAGCCGATCCTATGTCACTTTAAATGCTTCACAATTTCTCTGTAAAATTCAATAACCCTACATATATGCCAATTTGAGAACACCCTTCTCTTTTTTTTTAAATAAACATAATCAAACTACATGTATATTGTCACTGGAGTTGCAGTAACTTGCTCCAGTGAACGTCTGATTCTTTTATTGGCATTCTTTGTCTGCAGTGTCCCAAAGGATCATTGGAATGAAGCCTGTTAAAAGGGGAGAGAGATTGTTTGAAGATTCTTTTATCCAGTGGCTATTTTTCCCTCCTGAATGGAAACAGGAGGTAAATTTTCTAAATCATATTATTTTTGTGGCTGTCATTTTATGGGTTGTGTTCCCCTGCATTTAGACTATTCACGTTTAATCAGGTTTTAACTTGTTTTGCAAGGATCCAGTTTTTGTAAATCCAAACCAAAATTCACATATACAAGGTTACAATTTACAGAGCATCTGAGTCTCAGGGTAACAATCTAAACAGAGAAAAACTCTATCCAAATAAAATTTGTTGTCAGATCTGATTAGATTGTCATAACGTGCCCGATGAAGAGCTTATACAAGGAGCACAAGTGTCAACTCTGCCATTTTGTTGTTTACTTGTACTGGCATTATCAGAGTATCTGCATTTTCTTTGTGGGAACCTTTTTAAGTCACTTGCTTAGTTTGTGAGAGGTAGTTTAATAAAAACTAGATAATATAATCATAAATCCACTTAACCTGGCACACCCAAACCGCAGTACATCACAGTAGGCTGAAAGTCAGCACATGACTCACAGTGTCACCATCAACCACTGTGCAATGTGAAGCATCTCAGCTCCCTCAGGCACCTTGCAAACCCTATGTGACCATCTTACATATGGACCAAACAAGGGTACTAGCTTAAATCTGTATATGAAATATTAGCCAAGTTCTCTTACTTTTGAGATAAAAAATAAACAGAACTCCTGACATTTTCTCCATGCACTCCCACAGATGTCTTGCATTCATGCTGGGCTGTGCATTACCCATTTCAGACACCACCATTCCAGAGTACCAGTGGTTTTTTTAACTGATGATCAAAGCTGCATATGCAAGAACAATCTCAATATATATACTCTAATTGTTCTTAAATTATCGGCATATATAACCTGTTGAAGTAATGCATTTAACAATGCTTTGGAGAATCTGAAGCTAAAATAAGCAGTCTACACACAAACTTCTAATCCTGGTCGAGCAGAAGCTCTTACTGCTCTACGAGACTAGTTATCATACTAGTCAAGCCAAGCTGGAATTAAATAAAAATCAGACACAAAGATTAAACAGTACAGTTAATTAATGACTAAGTGACTTCAGCCCTGTCCAGTTTACCAAGTAAGGCTGCCCAGTGGAGGGGAGTTCGAAACAAGTTGTCATAAGATGTCACATTGCAGCCTTCATAGGAGGTCAGGACATCCACAACTGCTACATTCCCATCTGCAACAGCAAAATGAAGAGGAGTTCGTCCTTCATAGTCTTGCCAGTTAAGCAGAGATTCTGTAGGTGCAGCTTCCTTTAAAAAAAAAAATAAAAAGGAAAGAACAACATTAAAAAAATATTTAAATTGAAAATAAAACCTATCCAATCTTTACAGATGTTTTTTCAGACAGATAAACCGTCCTTGTTCAGTAGAATGTAGCTCTACAACCAAATACTTTTGTTACAGCACAGGCTACTTTGAAGTATTTCTTATGGAATGCTTTTTTATATTTAATTATTGTACAAGACCTGATTTCTGGTACTTACCCCATAATTTCACCAGTCTGCTGTGCAAGCGGTTCCTTACACAGATCTTTAAAAGATTAACTCCAGCTTTTATGAAAATAAGTAGAGATTTGTACATTATTTACAAGTTGAAAATGACATACATATCTTCAGATTTTCTCCTACAATATTCCACCTTTTGCACAAGATAATTTTATGACTTCCATTATAATATTCTTCTTGCATTTTATACTCCTAAAGTATTTCCAAAGGAGATGTCTACATCTCTAGCTGACAGGATAGAGGTTAGAGAGTACTTCTAATAATGCATCTACTTCTAATGGGCTTAGTTTTGAATTTAAAAAGTCTATTTTAAAGTTTCATGTTTAGTCACTTAATCACATACTATAGGCATTAATAGATATAACTTGACTTTTCATCACCTTTTCTTAAAAAATATGCTAAATACTTTCACATAAGGTCCCTAGCTATATAGTTTTGTATTATGATAATTTCATCTCTCAAATGTTTTTCTGTACAGGTTTCTCTTTGTGACTTTCTTTTTCAGGCAAAATAACAGAACAGGTACAAATGAACATCATCTTAGCATCTGAGAGATCTTCAAATGACAAATATCATAAAGGCCCATGAAACACAAACTTTAAACTCCACTTTTCTGAAAACAGAGGTATTACTAAAAAAAGTGATAAACAATAACACAGTAGAAACTCAGGATGCAGGACAGTAAACATCTAGAGCAGAAGCAGAATGTCAAAACAAGGGTTTAAGTAAACCAGAGGGAGTGAGTCTGCTTTTCTATCTCCAACAAATCAGAATAATTCACTGAAGTCATGGGAACCCTGTGCAAAATTAAAAGGGAATGTAGTCCTGAGATTTTTAACTTCCAACACTAGAGGGGATTTTAACCCATGATAAGTGAGAAAAGCAATTCTCCTGAAAATACAGAGCCACACTATATATTACAGTGTACTTATGAAAGAGGAGCAAGAGACTGTGATCAGTGCTGATCCCTTTCTCACTAAACTAACTGCAATCTTCCCTTTTGGCTCCACGAGGTACACAAATTGGTAGAATCACTTGCATTTGCATTTTTTGATGTGGAGTAACTACTACACAGAAAACAAATATCTAACATTGAGAACAATAAATCCAGAAGAAGAAAGTCAGGAAATTCCAGAATTATGGTTTCTATTCAAATATTAATTGACCAAAGTTACATTCTATATTTCCTATGCAATGGATAAAAAAGCCCTCAATCCCCCCCCAAACATTTGGAGTTATATTTCACTATATTTTTTAAGGGCAGTCTGGCCAAGTTATTACAGCAGTAGTAACTTCATCTCTGCAACGCCCTGATTCTTTGTTTTTTACTGTTTACTTTCTTAGAGTGTAAACTTAAACCTCCTGATATTTGATTAATGTAAGTTTTCTAGATCTAAAGAGTTACATACTTTGCATACTGTATGTAAATCCCAGAATCACAGAATGGTTGGTGTTGGAAGGGATCTCTGGAGATCATCTAGTCCAACCCCCTACTAAAGCAGGTTCAGCTACAGCAGGTTGCACAGAATTAAGTCCAGGTGGTTTTCAAATATCTCCTGAGAAGAAGACTTCACAACCTCTCCAGGCAGCTTGTTCCAATGTTCAGTCACCTTTAATCTCAGTAAAGATGTTCTTCTTCATATTCAGATGGAAGTTCCATATTTCAGTTTGTGCCCATTGCCCCTTATCCTGTTGCTGAGCACCACTGAAAAGTGTCTGGCTCCATCCTCTTGACATCCACACTTAATGTATGCATTGATAAGATCCCCTCCCAGTCATCTCTTCTCCAGGCTGCATGGTCCCAGCTCTCTCCCAGCCTTTCCTTATTAAAGAGATGCTCCAGTCCCTTTTTCATCTTCATAACACTTAGCTGGACCCTCCCCAGTAACTACTGGTCTTTCCTGAACCGGGGAGCCTAGAACTGGACACAGCACTCCAGATGTGGCCTCACTAGGGTTGTGTAGATGGACAGGATCACCGTCCTTGACCTGCTGGGAATGCTCTTCCTCCCCAGGGCACACTGCTGGCTCATGGGCAGCCTGTTGTGCCCCAGGAGCCCCAGGTCCTTCTACTGGTGCACAGTGTGATTCCTCCCCAGTGCAGGACTCTCTATTTGCCTTTGTTGAGCTTAGATTAGACTCCTCTCTGCCCTCCTGTCCAGGTCCCACTGACTGGCAGCACACCACGACGGTGTATCAGCCACTCGTCACAGTTTTACAACATCAGCAAACCTGCTGAGGGTACAGTCTGTCCCTTCATCCAGGTTATTGATGAATAAATGGAAAAAGACTGGGCCCAGTACTGACCTCTGGGGAACACTGCTAGATACAGGCCTGTAACCAGACTCTGTGCCACTGATCACAATCCTCTGAGCTCTGCCATTCAGCCAGTCCTCAACTCACCCACTGCCCACTCAGACAACCCACCCTCCTTGAGCTGTCCTGTGAGAATGTTATGGGAGACAGTGTCAATAGTCTTGTTGAAGTCAAGGTAGACAACCCCCACTGATCTTTCCTCATCTACCCTGCCAGTTCTGCCATCATAGAAGGTATCTCATTGGTCAAGCATAACTTCCCCTTGGTGAGTCCATGTTCACGACTAATAACCTTCTTTTCCTTCACATGCTTAGAGATGACATCCAGGAGGAGCTGTTCCATCACGTTTTCAGGGATTGAGGTGATACCTGTAGTTTCCTGGGTTGTCTTCTGCCCCTTTCTCAAGACACTGGAGTGACACTGGTTTTCCTCCAGTCCTCAGGCACCTTTCCTGCTCTCCATGACTTTTCAAAGATGATAGACAGTATATTAGCAATAACATCTGCCAATGCTAATTAAATGCTAATTAAGCTGCCTGTCTCAGACAAAAACTTCATCAGTTTTAAACTAGGTATCAGTACTGTCAGCCATGTTTTGTTAGAATCAAAAACTAACACACTTGAAACATATTGGGGATCACTAATATATGTAGTCACTAGTACAATAACAGATTATCTATTAAAAACATAAAAAATTGACGAATATGACTCTCAACGTACAATCAAAGTTAACATTGTTACATGCACGAACCTCAATAATCAAAGCATGTGCAACACTTCTTTTGAGAAGCATTCAAAAGCATTTATCTGAGCCACTACAGTGAAAAGTTGTATGTTCTTCCCTAACTTTAATAATTATCAAGAGAAAGCTAACTGATAATATGCTTACTTTTTGTCTATTCATAGAGCTCAGCAGGGGGAGCATAGAGCCTACTGCAAAAATTCATTTTATGAGAATCACTCTTAAGAATGGCTAAACATGAACTATGTTAGGCACAGAAGTTATCACTAAAATTCTAAGTCTAGCAGAGGAAAACATGTTTGAACAAAATGGACAAACAAGAAAACAAATGCTTCTTCACTTATAATTGATGTAATCCTGACAGCTAATTTTCAAGCCTTCCAGAAGTAAAACAACGTACTAAATGAATGAATCCTAAAACTCCTGGCTTGAAGTCATTGACGTTGCCAAGAAATATCCCCAGAGTCAAAAGTGTTAATTTTGCAAAATGGTACAGAATCTTCTAATGACAAAGCCACTAGTTAAATTCTAGTCTAAAAGTATTGGTGTGTTTTGAATTTTTTGGCCACTTAAATTAAAATTTTCTAGGCCTGTTTCGGCCTACATTCACAAGTACAACTTCTTCAGATTTTAAGTGGGTTTGGTTAGCTATAATTAAACTGTCATACTGTATTAATATTTGAAGCATAATACAGAGAAGAAACAGAAGCTAAGCATTTTTCTGTGGCAATGAGAACAATGGAATTGTAGGCGATAATGGAAAGTGTGGTATAAACAAATGTCACGTCTCTTACCATGAAGAATAAATAAAGAGAAGAGATACAAAATAGACAGAGAGTACTAAGCAGTTGCTTCCATCATAATAATGGAACCTTACTCTGTTGTTTTCTCCTTAAATCTTCCCAACGTTTTTCAAGTAACCAAGCACTGCTGAATCTGGAAAGGTGGAAAAGGAAGTTGACCATGAGAGGATCCCCAGATTAGAGTTTGTCTCTACTTCACACGTTTACTTTCTACATATGTCGAGTTCCATTTTGACTGTATTTCATGGATTTCAATATCAGATATAACCAATTTGTGCATAACTGTCACCCCTGCACACCTAACCCACTTTTTCAGCATTCAGCTGAGCTCTTTTCATAATTGTTTATTTGACAATACCAATGGACTATGTACTATACAAACATCAAACAGAAAAATGACTCTTAGTTTTAAGAATTTATAAATAGGAGACAATAACCGGCCATAGCCAAAGGGCAGAGTACAGAAAAACAAGACAGTATTTTTCAGTACCATAGACTGTAGTTAGATAAAACCAGCAGCTAAACTTTTGTCAAGTTTTTGCAAAGCAGCACTGGAGAATTCCAAGTAGGATACTAGAGAAAAATAATTTTCTGGGGAATTCTTCCAGCGCGTTAAAGAGAGCATAGGAGAAACAACAGCAGTGTTGTTTTTCATAGCTCAGCCAGCAGGCACCAAAGGCTGCCAGTGTAGGCTGACCAGAGGTAGGCATCAATACCTGACTGCTACCTGGGCAATGGCACAGTGCTCTACCCTGAAAGCAAAGACAAATGGTTTGGTTGGATGTGGTTAAAAATGGGGAGGCAACAGTGACACCGACATTTGCCTTTCACAGTGCTATCACCACAAGACACTGTTTTCATGAACTTAAAAATGTAATTATATGTTAAGACAAAAGATGACAGAAATGTTCACTCTATAGGTACATACATTAGAAATACAACACAGAATGTGGAAAAATTATAAAGGTAGCCTAGAGAGGAATGAGAATCAAACATGGTGCGTGGATAATAGACTTGGAACTGGACAGTATGGCAAAAAGCAGCTAAGAAAGGAAGGGAAGACTGTGAGCTCTGCTAGGTAGATATCTATCAAGATAAGCAACAAAAACACTTTAATTTGGAGAGAAGATCTTACTACAGGATTAAACTCAGGGGCACCACCACCACCAAAAAAGGATATTTATACTGAACAACGAATTCAGTCAACAGATTGATTACCTAGTAACAACATTGCTGTATCATCAACTTTACAGCATAGCTAAATTACTTTTTCATTTAAACTTGGGATTAACTTACTCCATTAGCAGGCACATATAGATGTAAATAATTGCAATATAAACAATTAAGCTGAAGCATGGAAAAGCCTAGATGGAATCAAGAATACACTCTTTTCAGCCCAGCCAAAGTGCCTCTACACAGCTGCACCCAGCACGAGCAACAAACAGGAGGAGTTGGAAGCCTCCACAAGAAAGCTATGATCCAGCTGCCACTACTGACACTTGGTGGGACGAATCCATGACTGGTGGGTGGCTACAGGCTGCTCAGAAGGGACAGGACAGGAAAGAGGGTCAAAGGGGTTGCTCTCTACAATAGATGGATAGAGTGCAATGTGCTGTCCCTGAAGAACAGCCACAAGCATGTTGAAAGGCTGTGGGCAGGAATCAGAGACCGAGGCAATAAAGGGAACCTCGTGGTCAGTGTCTACTACAGGCCACCTGACCAAGGAGAGCCTCTTGATGAAGCCTTCTTGTTCCAGCTACAGGAGGCATCGTGCTCGAGGCTCTTGCACTGCTGGGGAACTTCAACCACCTTGACATTTGCCAGAGAAGCAGCATGGTGAGCTATAGGGAATCCAGGAGAGCCCTGGGATGAATGGAGGATAGGACAGGTAATGGACAGCTCTACCAGGGGGGATGTGACACTGGACCTGATGGTCACCAAGCACTGCCTGACCAACCCAGCGGCCTCCTATGATCCACATCAGTGGACAAGGGAAGGGCTATGGATTGCATTTTTCTGGACTGCTGTAAAGCCTTTGACACAGTCCCCCACGATGTCCTTGTCTACAAATTGGAGAGATTTGATGGGTGGACTTTTTGGTGGGTAAGGGATTGGTCGGACAGTTGCATCCATAGCAGTAGTCACTGTCCTAATGTCCCAATGGATACTGATGATGTCCCTCAGGGGGCTGTACTGGGATCAGTGAGATTTAATGTATTCATTAATGACACAGGTGAAGGGATTGAGTGCACCCCCAGCAAGTCTGCAGATGACACCAAGCTGAGAGGTGCAGCTGACAAGCCTGAGGGATGGGATACCATCCAGAGGGACCTGGCCAAGCTCAAGAAGTGGGCCCAAGGGAAACTCATGAAGTTCAATGAAGCCAAGTGCAAGGTGCTGCACCCGGGTCAGGGCAACCCCAGTATTAACACAGGCTGGGAGATGAACAGATCGAGAGCAGCCCTGCCAGGAAGGTCTTGGGGGTTCTGGGTAAAGGATGAGAGGCTGGACATGAGCCAGTAATGTGTGCTTGTGACCCAGAAAGCCAAACGTGTCCTGGGCCACATCAAAAGCAGCGTGGCCAGCAGGTCAAGGGTGGGGATTCTGCTCCTCTGTTCTGCTCTCCTGAGACTATTTGGAGTACTGCATCCAGCTCTGGGGTCCCAGCACAGGGAAGAGACCAGCCTGTTGGAGTGAGACCAGAGGAGGGCCACCAAGATCATTAGAGGGATGGAGCATCTCTCCTATGCAGAAAGGCTGAGAGAGTTGGGGTTGTTCAGCCTGCAGAAGAGAAAGCTCCAGGAAGATCTTACCGCAGCCTTCCAGTACCCAAAGGGGGCCTACAAGAAAGATGGAGGACTTTTTACAAGGGCATGTAGTGATGGGACAAGGGGCAATGATTTTAAACTGAGAGTAGGTTTAGACTAGATATTAGGAAGAAATTTCTTACTGTGAGGGTGGTGAGGCACTGGAACAGGTTGCCCAGAGAAGCTGTGGATTCCCCATTCCTGGAAGAGTTCCAAGGGTTGGATAGGGCCCTGAGCAACATGATGTAGTTGAAGACGTCTCTGCCTATGGCAGGGTGGCTGGACTAGATGACTTTTAAAAGTTTCCTACCAACTCAAACTATTCTGTGATTCTTCTAATTGTCAGAGTTTAAAAAAACCCCACAAACCAACCAAAAAAAACCTCCAAAAAACCTGGACATGATCATGATTCTGGATTACCTAAAGAGAACCTTTGAGAACACTTTCAGCAAGGAGACAAGTATTTTTGATCTTTTGTAGTACATCTGTCTGAGATGGAGTTAATTTTCCTTGCAGCAGCTGGGCTTTGTATTTGTGATCAAAACTGTTGATAGCACACCCATGTTTTGGCTATTGTAGAATAACAAGGATTCCTCTTTTTCATGTCCTGCCCTGTCCTGCTCCCCTGCTTTCCCCAGTGAATGGGCTGGGGGTGGGCAAGAGACTGGGACAGGACACAGCTGGGACATTTGACACAAACAGACCAAAGCAAGACTTCATACCATATAATATCATGCTCAGCAAAAAATCTCAGGGACAGGGGGAGGGCAGGAAGGATGCTCATGGCTACACCATTTGTCTTCCTAAGCATAATTGAGCATGCTGAAACTCTTTTTCCATTTTCCTGGAAGTGGCTAACATCTGCCTGCTGATGGGAAGAGTGAATAAATTTCCTTTTCTGCATGCAGCTTTTGCTTTCCATACTGTGCTGGCATTACCTTTCATCCACAAGTCTTCTTACCTTCCTTCTATTTTCTCTGCCTTGAAAGAGGGCAGGTGAGTGAGTGGCTGTGTGGGTGTAATGCTGTTGGCTGTGGCCTGATGCACCACAACTTTTAAAAATATTTGCCTTGACTACCTAATGTTTCAAAATCTGCAGTTGAATACAAAGATCCTTACTTACTTTGCAGCAAATTTACTTCTCCAGTGTGGCAGAAAAGTAGATACGAATTCAAACTTTGTGACAAAATTTTGTTTGTAACAAATTATTTCACAATTGGATACAAACTACAAATATATTGAATTAACAGCAGTAATATAGAAATACAATGTCTTTAATACTGGAAACTTTTCAAAAACTATTTTTATAGTAAAAAAAGTATAAGTAGCTGTAAGATTGTCAGTGTGATTTGAAGAAAAGCAAAGAAAGTTTTCATATTCGTATTTAAGTTCTCAGCTTGCAAGCTAATCAGGCAGACAGACATACAAGTCCTTGTAGTCAGAGTACAATCACTATGTGTCTAGTTCTGAAAGACCTTTGATAGTCAAAGATACAGGAAGATTGTTCTAATATGACAGAAAACTTAAATTGAGGCTTCTGTATCTTTCCATGTTAGTGAAGCTCTGAGATTTGCACAAAATAAAAATCAAGGTAAAAATCAAGCTGAGCAGGTGATTTCATTGTACCCATTATAACTGTCATTGTACAAGATGAAACTGAAATACTGCAGAAAGAGAAAATATGCTATCAAGGAAAAAGTATTAAATTCATACACAAAATTACATGGAAAGTCTCTCAGCAAACTGATCAAATTGACTGACTGACAATTGATCAAATATTTTCCAGAATTCGAACTTGAAAAATCAAATTAAACTAGACTTTCCAGTAGAGATAACAAGATATAAACTTTCAAATAATGAAGAAAAGACACATAACAAAGAAATCAGTGTGCAAAATGCAACTGAAATGAGCAATATGACTGGCCATTTTATTCAGGAAAACTTTTAACCCTTTTCTCCCCCCCTTCACACGAGTTACAGCAAATACATTCACCCATAGAACTCAAAACAAACCCCTTTTAAGAGAGCAAAAATACTTAGGATTATTTCTTACAAAGTTCCAGATATTAGGAAAAGCAAATTATTTCATTCTCAAAGAGTCAGTGGACCAAAAAGAGAAACCTCTAGAGGATAAAAAATATTTCTATCAGAGGAAAGTACTGAGGACAGAAAAGTGCTATATACGTATATGATAGACTTTCTTACCAGAATACATTTCACGGTGTGGATTGCACTAGGGTCCTTGTTATTAGCTGCCCAGTGAAGTGGGATTTTTCCTTCAATATCAGGAATTCCAATATTTGAATCATGTTTTATGAGAAGTTTCACATGCTCTGGGTTATTGTAGTAGGCACTCCAATGCAATGCAGTTTGCTGCAACACAATTTTCACAAGCTTTACAAACACATCAAAAAATTATTGAAACATGAAAATTTAAGTTGGCTAAAACCAGCTTTAAACAACAGGGAAATAAGCAAGCTTTTGTTACACTTCAATCAAGAGGACTGACAGAAAACTGAGCACATGTACCTGGGGTAGCTGACAACTCAAAATTTGTGAAAGTAGGCTTTAAACAAAGCTGAACAAGAGGCCCACCTACCTCAGTAAGAGCAGATCATCACACACCTTTGCTGCTGAGGTCTGAATCAGGTCTAAGCTACACCATCTTACATGAGATCCAAACTGAGAAGCCCTTGTGCTTGGAACATAAGTATCTCTGGCAGGAGACTAACTGCTTTATATGAAGATTTACTGGACTATGGCAAGAGAAAAATGTCCATGCCACTTACCACTGCCCTGTTGGCTATTTGGTGCAGCAGTTCAGACCTGGAGAAAATATCTGTGCTAGGTATTAAGCAATGACATCTAAACTAGAAAGATCATTTGAACCAGGCCTCAGCACCAGAGCTGCACTACAGAACAACTGCAGTGAATAATGCGGTCTCTCTTAAATTTCAGACTGTTGGGATAACATAAATTGACAGAGAAGACTACTCTCCATGTCCTAGGTTACAATATAGATGTATTTAAGTATTCTATTACCACCAGCTGTGGGCCATTAGCTGTTATCACCTGCTAATGACCCACCCCTGGTAACAGACAATGGGCCATCAAGAAACCACCACATGACTCATGGACTTATCTCATCCTATTGTGAGATACTCCACCCAGGAGGGAGGAGCCAAGCACTCTCACCTGGATATAACCTGCCCTTGGAACTGCCTAACTCAGCCCTGTCTACTGGGCTACTAGAGGGCAAGAGCTACCACTGGGCCTTCAGCTGGAGACTAGACCTTCTGTAGGATCATTGCTTCAACTGAACTACTTCATTTAGACTGCTACCACCACCATAACAGGGTGTCAGGTTGTATCTGACTTTGTCAGTGCTTTTCCTTATATTATTTCCCTTATTTTTAACTTTTTTTTCCTATTAATTTTAATCCTGACTTGTGATCTCCCACTGGTTTGTTTTCAAACCAATACACTCCACTAGGGGAAGACAGCACTGAATGCTTACACTGGACTTGGATCCATCTTGAACAAAGGTTTTGGATTTCTTTGCTGTCTGTGATGACTCAGAATTCTGAGGATGAATATTAGTGAATCTAATGCCCAATGACCTACGGCAGTCCAATAAAACATCAAAAGGCAATCCATGCTCCTATTGCCAATTCCTGAGTGCCAGCAGCTTTTTTACAGGCCTTATCAACATTCATAATTACATAAGTGAAACAATGTGTGGGGGTTTCTTAACCAGCAAAATGTTGGCATATTAACAAGTATTTCATTTATTAGACACACCTCTCCCAGCTGCCAAGTAACAGAGAGTTGTAAGACAAAGAATGAATTTATTTTTTCCCATCTCTCTTACCCCCATCACCCCAGCTAAATATTACACGGCACTTTGATTGGAAACAGAGGAATAACTCTGGCAGGACATTTGTGTATAGAAGCACAATAGCCTGGATTAGCATCCTTAACAGTGACATGGAATGTGTATGCTCACTATCATATCCCTAACTTCTCTGTAAAGGAAGAAGGCAAAAAGAAGCCTCTTTGTGTTTTTTACTGCCAGCTGTTAGTTTAGTACCACGGTAACAAAATGAGATAGCACAGCCTTTTTTTCTACTAGGCACTTACTGAAGAAGAGCTCCACAAAGTGCCACCACAGCCTTGCACCAGTAAAAATTTGTAATAAATTGATGAGTGTTATTTGTTAAATGGAGCTGACCAGTATCCCTGGAAACTGACAGTTACAATGAAAGCAGAAACTTTTGGTTACCAGAAGACCCATGCAGCCTTGGTTCACTGACTTCTCTCACCTACAATCAGTTTCAGTCAGTTACCCACATGGAAGCAGATGTAGAAGACACTTGTTCTCTCTCATGTTAAGCAATTATATTTGACGATCTTGATGTGCACAGTTGCAGCAAGGAAACTGAACAAGCCATGTGCACAACAGGGTCAAGCAGGTTGGACTCTGTATCCCAGATCATCTTTCACCAACCTGAATTCCATTTTTGCTACTGCAACTACTCATGACATCAACTGGGAGAAACACGCTCTACATTTTGTGGGGAATCTGGCAAAGCTTTAAATACTGCCTTGGAAGTCTGCTGAACAGGAAGAGTTGCTAAACAGTTTTGGCTGGTTTATGCATACTTTTGTTAATTAATTAGCATGGTCATGAAGTCAACACGACCTCTCCAGAATGACTGCTGTAATTACAGGCAGTTTTCTAGTGACTCTTATCATGAAAAGATTCTAAATGTGAGGTTTTTCAAAGGAAGAAAAGCATGATAAGCACATGCTATCCAGACTCTAACAAGGATCACAATGTTACAGAAGACTTGGATTGTTTTTGAATCCTCTGTTGCTGTAACTACTCTCAAGAAGAATGTGGATGGAGCCAGTGCAATGAACTTTGACATCACTAACTTCAGGAAAATATTAATATTTCTACTTTGAAGACCGAGAAAAAGTTTATGACAAAAAATTTTTTGCATACAACTGCTTGATGTAAAACCAATTTCTAAAGTTGCCGCAAGCATTGTCTTAAAATAAGCAGTATGTTTACCTTGTTTCTGTCCTGGGTATCCACTTCTCCAGGTGCCATATGTTTTAACAACAAAGCTAAACATTTTGGGCTTCTGTGACGTGTAGCTAAATGTAATGGTGTCATATCCTCTAAGTCTTTCTGCATCCAGTTCCCTCTACGAGCCAGCAGAAGTTTCATGAAGCGGTAATTTCCCTGTGTAAAGAAAATATCAGAAATTTATGTCAGTTTATCAAACCAAATAATGATGTCATTTAGATATATTTATTGTATTACAGTGCCCCAAAAAACCTGCAGCAAAACAGGTCAAAGCTTTGGAAACATCTAATGAAAATTTTTTTTGTTTATACAAACCCTTCATTTTTAGGTCTGTCGTGCTATTTGTTATGAGGTACATATATTCCATCAGCAGAGTAAGACAGGGTTCATTAATACCAAAAATTCTGCAATATCATCAGTTTCTTAACTGCTTAGCCTCAGTAAACATCATGTAAAAACTGAAATAAGAACATTACATGCTGGTTTCAGCAAAGTAAACAGTTATCAGATGAGGAATAAAACTAAACACGAAGAAAGAATATTATTTTCAAAATGAAAGAAAAATAACCAGGAATGATTCAGAAAGATAAAACGTACTCATCTGAATACATAGCAAATACATGCAAAAGTGATTGTTTCTTACATTTTTAAATACGAGTTTTGGTCTACAATATATATAATAAATGGATGGGACAGCTAGCTTTACAACACATTGAAAATACTTCACACGAGGACTTTCACTAGGTTTTCACTATGTTTTCAAAAGAAATAATGTAGAAATGCTTCTACAATATAAATTTGATATAATGATATAATAAATGAGGGTGGATCCCCAAAAAACCAATCTGATTTTATTTCTCAAATCACTGAAGAAGCCAGTGAAAAATTAAAGATATGAACATGCAATCAAGAAGATTCTGTACTGATTTAGTAGCATAGCCAGCCTTGACTAGCTACTACCCTTTGCTTGAAGGTTATTTTCCATATAGGAGAGATGCTACATACAACATTTTGATGCTTCCGCTTCCCCAAGTCTATTGGGTTTATCAAATCACCTTCAGCAGTTAAGTTGCAGTTGAGGACCAGGAACTGCGGGAGCAGTAACAAATTGAAGCAAAACGTCTGCGCCTACCTTTTGTCATCATGGTTTAAACACCTCTGCTCTACTCACGCTCTAAGTTTTAACCTTTCCTAAAGTGAAAGGAGTGTGCTGTCTCCTAATTTTGCTCACTGTCTTCCAATGTTTCCCCAAGATACCAGTTTTTGCCAGTTTCCCATATAGATCATTACCTATAACTGTAATGAAAATAGAGATCTCAGAAGAGAAGATAAACTGAACTCATTCTTCCCCACTCAGGGAAAAGCTGGAGCATTTGATGAAGCTTTATTAGACAATGTACACAGGAAAGGTGACACTCAAATCAATAGAAGTCACGTCTTTTGATTCTTCTGCTTATGAAACTATATGCAAATTAACATACTTCAGTCTGCTACAATTCTTTTATAAATCCTGCACGTTAGCTTAGTCCCCTTAGGCTGTCTTCGGAAAAACAATGAAAAAAGGTAACCAAGTAGACGAGGGCAAGCAGTGCTAATGAACAGGGGCACTTCAGTATCTCATAAGACTCAGAATTGCAAATCGCTTTTGTCAGCAGAATGGTAGGATGGAGACAGGCCAAAGGATTCCAGAGGCTCCCACAGTATCCAGTGCCAGGGCATAAAAATATTCAAATTTCATTTTTCAAGGCAGCCATAAGCATTGGAAGGGCATGTTTTACATATATTACTGTTCTGGTTTTTGTCTAACAGCAATGGAAGACTTGAGCTTATGGATGCAGAATGGACTTCACCAGGTACAGCCAAAATAAATGAATGTGATTTTTTTCCCCTGCTACACTATTTCATTTTAAAATACAGAACAGAGAAGGCAAATCATGAATGAGCTCAGACAAAACTACCTCTTCCTGCTTCTATCATTTATTGTTACTGGTCCTTGCTTGTCAGTGACAGCCTATGAGAAAAGTCTGCCAAAAAACCTACCACAAACCTGCCTGAAAACACAAACTTCTCTTGCCAGAGACAGCATGGCTACTACAGCATTCACAGTGAGAAGTGACCAAATACACCTTTTTCTTCTGCTGGGTGTCAGGGAAAGTATAACCTCAGGATTCTGTACCTGACAGAGACACCTATCAAGGCATACTCCAAAGGACAGGGGCAGAACAGCATGATGTCTGCAGAGCTCCTAACCCACAGAGAACACACACAGAATTAAATAATGAAAAATTTGGGAAGGAGCTAGGCATGAGAATACTCCTCATTATTATCACTATATTGTACAGGCAAATATAAGAAAAATTTACAAAACTCATTAAAAAAGAAAAAATAGAAGTAACAAAAAAATCTCAGTGTATCGTGATGTGGTTGGCAATTAGACTGGAGGAAGACAATATCAAATAACTTGAGAGAATATTAGTCTTGGAAGAAATATAGCTGCTTTTCTCCATCACAGAGGATAATACATTTGGGTTGTTCTCAATATTTCCTGCACACAGTGCATGCATACCCATGAAAGAAAAAAAAATGGTTTTATCTTGTTGATGGATACTTATTGGAAGACTTACAAGTATATTCTGCTTTTTTGAATGAATTCCACTGTAAAGAAGAGAGGAAGTTAAAATAATGTACAAAACTAAGGAAACACGCCTTTTTATTATTATAATTTCTCTCTATATACTGTATTTTATATTTGCTATTACGCATTTTTCCATCAGTTACTACTACATTATTCTCTTGCATGCTTAGCCACCAACAAATCCCTCTCCTTAGCAAATGAATTTGTAATAAATCCCTTCATTCTGAAACACAAAAGATTCTGTTTCTTCCAAATGATTTAAGATTTTTTTTAAACACTACCACAGAAAACACCTGTACTTACATTACTTATCTGAATTATCTTATTCATGCTTTTACTTCTGACTGCTGTTCTTTTCTTTAGTAATACCATGAATTTTCCTGTCTTCCTTTCACTTGTTAGAAAATAATATTGCACTTTTTAATGACAATGGAAAATTTCCCCACCTTCAATTGATTACTGCTTAAGTTTGTAAATATGCAATGCATCAACATGCCTTGAAGGCAGATGTAATTTAGGGCTTATTAGGTGAAAGGAGGGAATGCTTAATTTGAAAAGCCAATTCCTCCATTTTTATAATATTTTTGTGTATAAAAAGTCTTCAAGCTGGACAGGTTTTACTCATAAATAATGCACTTGACTGGCCTAAACACTCCTGAGCGGCATGAAGCTCTCTGAGTCAGGCCATGGTCTCTTACCATTAATACGGACTCAAAAATTATTCTGTTAAAAACTGAAAACATTATGAGCAAACAGGATTAAATACACATACAGAAAACTCTGTTGCTGGTAGCCAAAATTTACCATTCCAATGACGATTCTTAAAATTCCTTTAGATTCTATTACAATTATTTGAAATCAAAATGCTCAACTCTGCAAACTACAGCAGAGTTTCAGAGAACAGCTGACTTCAGCATCATCAGAAGAAATACTTCTGCTATTTCAAAAATTCAGCCACATGTACTAACTGCAATGTGTAGAACACATTTTTTGGTAGACAGTTCAATAAGCAACCATGGCTCTGCCACCAAGTAATGACTTCAAAGAAATTTCTGGACCCCAAGCTAAACTACTAAGAAGTCAGAAAAACTTTCCTTTCGTGAATATTTCAACAGAGAAGAAAGTGATGAAAAAAATACCTTAGTCAGAATCAATGAATTTGCCAGAATTCAGATTATCTCTGAAATTGAAAACATTATCCCCAAAATTGCAAGTTCACTCATTAAAAAAAGCTGCCTAGTATATTCAATATGATTTTACTGCCAGGGAAAGGTTTCAGTGGAAAATTGCTGGTAAACTTTTCTACCTAGTTTTCTGGGCCTATTACAATGTATTTATTTCTTCATTCAACTAAAGCAGCTTTTTCAACCTATTTTCTCTCCCTGGCTTGCTGAGGAAGTGTAGTGAGAGAGCAGCTGGGTGGGCATCTGTCAAACAGCCACAGTCAGTCCGTCCCATATGGTCACCTAAGTAAAAGGCTAAAGAAAAAATGAGCTCTGTTCAGTGGTGTTACGATTCCAATCATAGGTTGATACTCAAACTAATGGTTGCACTACCAAGGCACTAAAAACATCGGCCTCACACTCCACACATCATTCCACTCTGTACAGCCCACGGAGTCCTGCTCTGAGTCACCCAGTGCCACGTGCCTCTGTTTCAGACACTTCCTCAGAAGTTTAGTACTTTTCACAGCAAACTTTCAAGTATTTCATAAGCATACAAACTTGCTTTAAAGAGCTCACCTGGGTACTAGAAACATTCTGCTGATGTGCAACAGACCTCGGTGAAAATTTATTCCCATTCTCATGCCACTCTTTCTTGGTGAGTTAACTTGGTCATTACATAACTGTGTGCTTCTACACTCTGACTAACCACTTCTCCTACCCTGTAGTGTGGATACATCTCTGACACTATGCTTTTCACAGTAAGATTTTAAAAACATACTGCATGGATAAATACAACAGCTTTTATAAGGGTGTTTTATAAGGGGAGAAACTCAGCAGTACAAGGTAAGGCTAAGAGTCAGAGGAATATGTGCCTCTCTCCAAGCACATCAAAAGCACACCCACAGTTAGGCTACCATGACCTCATCACCAGTGGGTTAAAAGGGGCCAATGCATGTAGAAAAGTTGCTTATTTCCCTGTTAATTGCTGAGACCACATTTTCAAAAACCGTAACAATTCTAATCCATGTGAAGTGCTCAACACAACTCGAAAGACTGATTTGTAATAATTTCTAATATATAGTGCACATGAGCTGACTACTGTTACAGCACAGCTATGCTTGATTTTTGGAATACCTACAATGGGCCTGTGAAGATTTAGTGCACTGTAAGGGTTGCTGGAGGAACTGGGGAAAAGGCAGCCCAGCACTGCTATACAACCTCCTGGTAAAAACAGCAGGAGTCATTAAAAAGAATGCCAAGCTGTTAAACCGTGAAGATGCTGCTTTGGCTCCACTCCAAAATTACATACCTGCTTTCCCAGGACTGGGAACAGACAGACCAAAAGAATGCAAAGCCTTACAAAGGAGGTGGTTTTTAAGGGCTTTTTATTGCTGACAGTCATAAGCACTGAAGATGAAGTCAGGGCATATACTTGCAGCGGAACAGAAAGCCTTAGAAATATTTACAGATGAACCACAAATTAGAACTGAAGGCTAAAATTGACCCTCTGGATTAGTAAATCCATCCTCCAGTACCATAGGGAGTAAGAACATCTAATCCTTTTCAAAAAAATTCTAGCTATTTCTTTTAATTGGAATTATAGTGTTTGGGATTTTTTTCTTCCCAGTTCTCTCAGTTTAGGCTGGGGCTTTTAGGTTTTGTTTGTTGCTTGTTGTTTTTTTGTTTTTTTTTTTAAGCCAACACACACAAGGACAAATTTCATTCTTCTACCCATGAAAATACAGGGTGGCTTTTAAAATCTAAACAAGCATTGGTCTTTTTATCTCAGTAACAAAGGATAAACCCTACATTGCCCTCAAAAAATCATCAGCTCTCTGCACTCATTCTGGTTGGAACTCTTCTGTTTTGAACACAAATAAGCAGAGATTACAGGGCTACCAGAGGGGGTCCCACAAAGTACCCTACTAAATCCCAATGATACTTGTCTACTGCTAGTGCATACATCTTGTCAGATATACTTAAAACTGTATTTCTCCCATAAATTAGGTACACTATGCAATCAGTTAACACATGGCATCCTTCTCAGACATTTTTCAAATAATAAATTCATAATACATAGAATAAATCATTATGTCCCTCCCACTTCTCCCCGCCCCCACCGAGACTCGCATTTTGAACTATAATATTTCTAACCATTTCAATTACGTTCAGTACTCTTATTCTTCTGCTATCCTAGCCATTGCCATCCTCTTTTTGTCTGACAATAATGCCTAACACTGTGCCACTCTTAAGTATCCTTTAAAAAATACTACTCATGATTCAAAGTTTGCTCATGAAAAATATTGACTAATATTAGATTCAAGTGCAACTGTTAAGGAATTCTAATACATGCCTGCTGATCTTATAGCTCATATTTCAACTGGATCTGTTTTCAGTTCATTATCAAATAATAATTTACCATTCTCTTACATTTGGTGTCCTAATTTCCCATTAAGCCTGCAATTTTCCATCCAGCACTACAGTTAATATTTTTGTACAGACCTAAAAAGGCAACCTATTGAATTTATTTCTACAAAATGAGCTAACTAAATATCCAGTTACTCTTAAAGAACCTACTGCTGACAGAAGGTGCTCATTTTACCCAATTTTCTATTTCTGCTTACATATTTGTCTCCATATAATTTCAAATTCTTATATGCTTCTGAGATCAAATAGGCTACCTCTCTCAGCTACTACCTTCTTAAAACATTACTTACCACTGTTTTAAAATGTTACTGAATACTCTAAATTCTGTAATGTTACAATTCCCAGAGAATGATTCATTGATTAAAATTCTTTTGCACCTTATCCCTTGCTGTTTCTGTACTCTAGAGATGAGATTTACCAAAATCAGGCATTAAGCACTGACCAAAGCCCCTAACGGAGAGCCCTGCAGTAACTAAGCCTGGTCAGCAAGTGTACAGCAGAGTGCAGGCAAGCGGTAAAGAGGCCCCCACAAAATCAGAAGCACAAAGGTCAGCCTATTGAAAGGGGTGTGTTTGAAGACAGCAGTGCAGCAAGTCCACCAACCATGACAGAAAGGATTTCAGAGATCTGATAATTATACCTCCTACCATACATTAATAATTTATTAGCTTATTAAATTTTGATTGTTGAAATATATTCATTATTAATTAAGCAGCACTTATGTAAGACATTTTAGCAAAATTTTCTTAGTAATCTTTTGTGAGAAGATGGACTACTTAGCAATCAATAAATCTTCTTCAGAGGAATATAATATATAATTCAATTACTCTTTCACAAACAGAACACCACAAAATTATTACAGTTAAATTAACTGCAAAGATAAAACACCTCCTGTTCTAAAACTACACCAATCATAATACGGGCAGTGATTATACAACTATTAGATAACTATAAATGTCTTTAAATATTATTAATGTCTTTGTTTCTCTTTTAAACTCCCAAATAGTATTTAAGAAAGTATAGCTGGATATATAATGACATCTTGAGAACAGAAAAACTCATTATATCATGAGTTATTGCATACATATTCCCTCATCTACACTGTTCATTTGCTTTAGACCCAGATTAAGAACTGGGAATGTCCACTGAACTTTAGCATACCAGGCCACCGATCTCCTTGTCCAGAGAAGCACATTCGGTCCCAAACATACTAATAAATAAATAAATAAATAAATGTAAAAAAACCCCAAACCAGATTGCTATGATCTTTTAACAGTCAGATTAGATTAGTTAAACCTTTTAAACCCAGGAGTCCTTAAAAGTTGGAGTCAAGACTTAATTGTTGCTTATGCCTGAAACACAAAAATGTCTATACTTTTTAATAGTGACATATCAGTTTCTAAAGCCAGTAGAAATCTATACATTGACAAATACTAAACCATATTGTACACTCAGACACTCACAGAGGTAAAATATGTACCACGCGAAAGTATTTTAGATTTTACCTTAAAGACCTGAGCAGAACATATCAGCCGCTTGGCACTGCATTAACACGCTTTGCCAACAGCTTAGCACAGATGCTACAGCCAAAGTTGAGAACAGCTCCTTGCTGTCAGATGCTTTCAAGAAGCAGTGAAAGTCAAAAAACTTGCACTCCTTAATTGCTAGGTAAGCCTTTAAAAGACAAATACATCCATGAGGTTTCTCTTTAAAACAAAAATGGCAACTGAATTTAACCTGCTTATCTTCACAGAGTAGAAACCGATCTTTGATCTACTCGATCTTACAGAAGATAATCTTATATACACAAACATGCTCACTCTCTCGCCAGTGAGGAGGTCCTGAAGAGAGGATGCTTCACCCTACAAATAAACTTTGTACAAAATAAACAAATTTTCAAACCCCAAATATTTTAATAACTTTGGAAAGGAAAGGGGCTGTGCCCATGGTTTCTTTAGAGGACGTTTCATCTTTTGCTATTTCTTTGAGAGGAGGCACATTCTAAGAATGACGTGGAGTTCTGTCACCAACATCTACCAGTTTCAGTAGCTTTTCAGGATGCAAATTAAGCACTTAGAAAAACAGAATCCGTTCTATCATACTTCTAATTTGATACCTGTAGGAACAGAATACTGGTCCAAAAGCAACTGAAATCCAGACATCAAAAGGAGCATTTTGATATGCTTATATTATCAGCTAATTGCCAGAAATCTCACAAGAATTCTTCAGAACAAAAACTAAGAGAGGCTAGCAAGTAGATATATGAATTTAATTGCAAATAAGAATTATTTGGATTTCTAAATTAGGACTTGTGTTTTGAAATCTTACCTATGCATGAAATACCGAAACTTCTTGATTTCTAATACACTGAAACTGAATTCATATTGCCTGGTTACAACAGCTGCAAGCCCTGTAAAATCTACCTTTTACTGTATATGACTGCACCATTCTTACACTCCTTGAATATCAGTAAATTCATTTAAACAGCTCCTGACGAAAACAAATGAAGTCAACATAGCTACTCAGAACCCCAGTTCCTGGTTAAAGTTAGTAAAGTCACCATCAAAATATCAGGCTGTCTCTCTAGTTATCACTAACTAAGGGTTAACTCCTTGATTAACAACGTAACTGAAAAATAAAAGTAAGAGAAAATCTTTAGGATTATTGTTTTAGACATAACCCTTAGCAGTCATCCATTGGACTACAGCTTTGAAAAAACAAATCTGTAAG
The DNA here is from genome assembly GCA_013397865.1 of Struthidea cinerea. NCBI lineage: Eukaryota > Metazoa > Chordata > Aves > Passeriformes > Corcoracidae > Struthidea > Struthidea cinerea. Next base: position 1,270,331 of record VZTI01004400.1, read on the forward strand.
CTCTTTATTACCTCTGCGTGGACAAGGATGATGCCATGCCTTCTAACAAACCACTGGTGGATTTAAATATGCAATGCTCTGCTAACCCTTTCAAGTCAACCATGACAAAAACATCACTGATTTTTGACATTGGGTTTAATCTTGCGAAGTACCCTTTTAGCAACTTTGTTAGCAGCATCCTAGACTCAAAAGTAAAACACTCAAGTGGAGAAAATCTCTCAGACAGCTGAACAGAAACCTGATTTACCAGTTTCCAAGCTGAATGTGTTCATCTGTCTGGCAAAGAGTCTTAGGCAATACATCAGCGAAGAACATCAGCACGACTTGAGGCCAGTTCTGACTATCAGACATTTTGACTGAAGGCAAGGCAGTGTCTCAACTAAGAGCAATTCTCCCCAAAGCCTCTTGCAAGATTGGCTTTACTCTCTTGGTTTCCATAGGAATAGACAGAACTATCAGCTGGCACGCAGTTAAAGAATACAATAGAGAAGACAACGGACCAGTGCTGTAAAAGCCAAGGTGAAACTGTTTCCCAGTGTAGGCTGAGAGAAAATAGGTGTTTGTGTCTTACAGCCTTTGACCTCATTTATCCATGGCCTGTACATGTTGTTCCTATGCAGTGTTCTCAGCTCTTCAGCAATAAATGTTATGGTCTACCTATAGAAATTAGTGGCTTTCATGTAAAAAAACACTTCAAGGATGAAAATGCAATTAGCATTCTCATTTCCAGTTGATCTCTTCCACTGTTACTGAACTTGTTTTCCTGTAGTGTTCTTTTGAAGTCACTCAGGCAGAAGTACCCACAACACACAATCTCTGGGGATTTACGACAAAGCCTGAGACACATCATCCGTATTTACAGGATCACTGCCCACCTCTCCATAAAGAATCAAAGACTAAGCTTTCAAAAAATATTGTATTTCAAAAAATAGTGATTTGAAAGATTTGGCAGAAAGTACGGACTCCCTTCTCCTCAAAAATACAAGTACCAGAAAATATTTACTACACTCATTTTCTTCATCTTAAGGGCTTTGAGTTGAATTGTCTTGAACTAAGAGCAGTGTTACAAAACTAAAGAAAATATATCCTTGAAATAGACGCATGCCTTTTTAAAATCTAATAAAAATGTTACAAATCACAGCATTACCCACGACAGAATTCTACCTGAAGCCTAAATAACAGCTATCAATCCAGTCCAAGTCGTTTTATCCTACCTTTGTGCAGTACTATTTCATTCTGGAAGCAAACTAAAAGTAATTGTCATTACTACTAAGCATCACTCTGACCAGTGCTGTGTCACTACTGTCTGCTACTTCTTAATTGCACCCCTCTAAGTGCTGCATGTCATGTCCTTCCAGACTGCTGGAAGCAGCAACGCTTGCAAAGTGAAAACGTTGCATATATGCTCATTTTTGAGCACAGCTTCATGGAATTTTTTGTTATCATTTTAGCTGCTGTTTTATCCAAAAATAAATGCATGCTTTTTATGTGATTTAAATATATTTCAAACATATTAAGTCCTATAACAAAACCACTATGTGAAACAATTGCAAATCTACCTATTAAATTCTGTTTGACAAGAAAAGGTCTCCAGCCACAGCGAAGTCTCCAGAACTATTACAGAAGTAGACAGACAATCCATATTGAAAACAACCAGCAATAAAGGTAGGTTTACTCTTAATTTAAATAATTATTCAGACACTTCAGGCTACTTTTACATATGGCATAATTTAATAGTTTCTATAGACACTGCAGTGATGTTTGATATTTAAAATGAAGCCATAATCTACTTACAGTACTAGTAAATAAATCAAAGCCTTCATAATCTACTCAAACTGCATCCTAGCAGTAATAAAAGTACTAGATTTATTTCTCTTTGTTCAGACTAGAGGTAGATAAAACAACAACTCAAGGTTGGTGTTGCAAAGCCTTCCCAAATCCACACCATATAAATGTTGAAAAAATGTTGAAAAAACCCATCCTTTGTGTTTATCTCTCTCTAGGTTTAAATGTTCCCATCATAAGGCTGAACACATACAGATGATATTCATAACATTAATTAGTTAATATTTCAGCAAAAATTACTCCTCATTAGTAAAAACTGGTAATATTCTTCCTTAATCCTTTGTTAATTAAAAAAAAAAGTGTGACAAAAGAGGGTTCCAAACTGCTCTACAAAGAGACAAGAAAATATTATATTCTTAATAGGCAGGCTAAATTAATTTTGTATTTCATAAAATGCTGACATTAGATGTTGCTTTTCAGGCAGTAACAGAATTTGCTTATGTAGTTCATACATATCCATTTTGACTTAAGTGTGATTCACTTAATTCTCTTTAATCAACAATTTAACCAACTGTTTACAGACAAAGAGAGAGACAAATGAAAGATTAGTGCCCCTGGAGTTTGTGGCTGGCCATAAGATCTGAATTTATTTTTCAAATACCTTCTATAGCAGTAGCCTTGCATGCTGAAGACATCCTATCTAGTATCCTATTGATTCAAATGACAAGCCTGAGCATCAGATTAAGGACGTGTCAGACACCTGATAGAAGATTCCTGGAGATTTCAGCAGAAAGGTGTCCTGTTTCAAAATGATCTATTGCTGGTACTACACGTATTGAAGTGTATGTGAATACATTTAACACAAAACTAATTCACCTAAAATTAGAATAACATTTATAATCAGTGAAAACAAATACTTTGGCTTTTTACTGCAGAACAGCTGGAAAAAGACACCTTATTCAAACAGAAATCACCCTAAGTTCACAAAATGGGACTAAACCAAACTGATGAGCTAATACTAGGGATAGTCCTGTTTTAATTTGTCAGTGCCAGATCTGGACACAAACAAGTAAGTCGTTTCTCAGTCGCAACAACATTTCTTCTCGTAACCATTAAAGATCACTCGTGGGGTCACCTGCAGAGGGGCAATTAATGCAAGAATGATGTTTTAGAAAGGACACTCAAACAGGGAGATGTCTTTGTCTGCAAAGGTACATTTTAAGGTACAGACTTGGCAGCAGACATTAGTGTCCTGGGAGAAGAGCTGGACAAGTCTCTTGTGCACCAAGGGATGCCACAATGCTAAACATGCTCAAGGAACAACAATAAGTGCAACAAAATGAATTCTATTCAGATCTGAAGCGTAACACTCCAAGTACTGTAAGCACCACATTTAAAATGAATACCATTTTTAAGATGCAACCATTATCTTCAAGATCAAATGATGGAAAAATTTTCACCTATCCTTGCAACAAAGCAAAAGGAGAGAGGGAGCAGCTGTTTGATAACAGTATGTAGGAGACAACCAGCAGTTGAAAACTAGGATAATTAAGTCAACTTAAAACAGCCAAACATCAAGCAATATGGAATAACATTCTTCTAGAAAAAGCATTGCTCATGCCTGCACAAATTACTTGTCTTTGCTGGGCATATTTACATCCTGTTCAGTTCTAGTTCGTCTTTGCAACAAAATCTCTGAGTTGAAGTTATGCACCAATATTTTTTTAGACTTAAGTACTCATTTAAGATGTTAAGACCGGATCACTTTACCTACTCACTCTTGGTAATGAGATTCTTCAAAAATTAATACAAATTATTTTATTTGTAGATAGTAGCCTGAAAAATTATTGTTATGGAAGAGGACTTAGCAAAGATCAGAAAAAGTAACAATGGGTAAGTCATCAGTCCAGAAGCTCTTCCAAATTTTACTCACAAAAGTATGCACTGAACTCAATAGATGAAAATAAAGTAACTCTACCAGCTGGCTGTACAGATATTTAAGATATCATTCCATATGCTATGCAGAATTAGCTCCTTTTCACTGAGAAACACAACACAAGCAGAGCTTCTCAATGTTCTGCCACCATGGTTTGCACTTGATCCATATTTGCAAAATCTTTTAGAAAATCACTGCAGTCGGAGACATTTCTTTTCTTATTATTTTAATGAAATTTCATATTCAAACTTCAAGTGCTTGAGAGCAAGACTGCTCAACAGAGGCACAAGGACGATAATACAATATATATTCTGGGTTTGACATATACTCCTTGGATTATTTCAAGCACAGAAATCATGGCAGCAAAAGATATAAAGCCAAGAGGAGGAGAGAAGAGTTACCAGAGCAAGAAGTGGAACAGCGATGCAGAGAAGTAAAATTACATCAACTTTGGAAATGGGAGAGAATGGTTTGTACAATGAAAATAAATCAATTAGGTAATGAAAATAGCTATGACATTGCTGGAGCAAAAGAGAAAGAAAACATCACCAATAGTGATGTTTGAGCTGGAGAAAAAACAGGAAAAACTGAGGAAACCACAGATCACTGCCATGGCAAGGAAGTGGTCTGGGAAAAAAATACTGCGTAAAGATTTTGGTACCAAGTGTCAGGTAAAATTCTAGAAATTAAGATACTGAATTATGACACTCTTTTTATCACAATGAATAAAACAAAAGATGGAACTTTGCAAAAAAATTTGTTTTCAGGAGAATGGATAAACTTCCAATAAGCTAAAAATATAATTTAAAAAAAATTAATAATAAATAGGCCTGGGCTTATTTTATTAACCAGGAAAAAGCTCGTTTTATTACAGTGTGTCTGCAGTGCAGACTAGGACACAGTGTAGAAATGCTGGGTCAGCTTCATGGTATTATGGATACTGAAGCCAACCAGGCCACAGCAGCACAATCCTTCTGTAGCTCAGCAATCTTCAGCACACTTCAAGCTGTGAGAGCAGACTATGATGTCACTTCTTCATCTGTCCTTCCTGTAGCTCACACCAGAAGGTTCAATGTGCTTAAATCAGATTAGACAGACTCAAAAATAAATATCAAGATCATAAAGTCAGAGTTGGGGAAGCAATGAAAGAAAGCAGAGAAAGATGAGTCAGGAGAACTGGATTATCAGAAAATAAATGGCACAGGTACTGTACCTGTCAGATAACTAATTGCAAACCCAAAAATTATTCAACACACATGAATCCAGACTCTCACACAAAGATGGGTCTTTGAGAGCATGGCAGTTCATCTCAAGGGGATAAAACCCCATGATTTCTGACACATAACGCCACTGAAACGTGATAACAGACAATCCGTTCAAGATTTCTGCCTCTGGAATAGTTACACTATTGTATTAATCTACGAAGATAAACCTGAGATTAAGGATGGGTTTGCCAGTATTTATAGCAGACTCCCAGTCAAAATGATGTTGCAAGTCCAGGTGACCATCAGTAAGTGCTGCAGAAGAGAGGGGAGCAGCAGGGGAATCGATCCAAACTGAAACACTGATAGTAAAACCACTACTTCAGAATAAATGACCAAACACAGAAAAAAAAAATCTATGAGTTTTGAAATACCTACAAGTCCATTAAAAAAAAAAAAATATATATATATAAAATATAAAATGGTCTTTTGATAAATTAGTTGATGCAAAATAAAGAGCTTTTTTCCACTGTCTAAAAACCTTGCTATTTCAAGATCCGTTGTACAGATAACTTTGGCCAAATACTCTGGATCTCAAGGCAAATGTACCACTTAGAGAAGGGGAATACTGGCATGGTTACAGTTAAGACTTGTTTTGAAGAAAGTGGCAAAATGAGATGACAAATAAAGAAACCACTATTTTAGTAATTTTATAAGCAAATCATTCATTAAAATGTAGTCCTATTATTTATTCTGAAAAGGTAAATATTAGCACATCTGACGTTTTAAATTACTTGTTCTACTAGCATAATGGGTCTTTCATTGGATTTATCTTATTCAGAACAACACAAATCTTTCCCCAAGAAACAGGCAGAAAGCAAAGGATCAAAAGCAACAGTAAGAAAAATGCAGACAAAATTCAACTGATGATTTTAAAGTCCAGTGCAGGACTGGATCATAACACTTACTCTACTTACAGCAACGTTGAAACAACTGCTTATATCTCAAAAAATATGCTGGTATTATCAGACTGACACATCTTTACAACAAAATATTAAAATAAAATCTTTGATTTCCTGACAGCTTCTATTAAGTGATTCCTTCCACTGGTGGATATTTTCTTCCCCCATGTCATAATCTTTTGCATTTATATTCCCTATCTGAGTAGTTAACTGGCTTTTTCTCAAAACATAAAACCAGTCTGATCTGGTATAACACTGCCAAATCTGCTTCACACAAATTCTGCCTGTCTCACAGAGAGAGCGAGAGAGTGCACACCACGCATCCTCATTAACTAGAAAGATATGTAATTAAACAAGAAAGGGTTAAAGCATATGTTAGCCTGTTCTACTTTTCTATCTATTACTTTTTAAAAAGCTTTCATATGTCTTCTTCCTTGTTTCTGAAAGCTAACCATTCCTTCTTCCTTTCAGGAAGGCTGACATTTGACAGCTTAACATAGCTGACAGGGTTACCCAACAGCTCACCCTCCCTATTCTCAATCCAATTAGACCTCTAATCCTCCAGATGAAAGGCCCAACTACTCACGTTCCTCATGACAACGACAGCTATTGATTATTTGTCACTACAGCTAACACCTTCTCTGTCGAGGCCACTCTGACAGAAGCAAACCTACCAAATTAGACAGCACTTTATCTGCCCTGGAGGCCAAATGGCACAACAAGTAAAGGCTAATAAATGGTATAAAAATGAACAAATCATAACATTATGACAGGTTGATCGTTGCCAGCAGCTTCACAGCTCAAGCTTGATGCTCTGTTAGACCTGTTCCTTCTCTTTTCTCTTCCACTCCTGCACCAACTTTGACTGAATTAAAGGCCAGAACAATTAAGGCATTTGACCAGCAAAGATAAGCTAGGATAGAAGTATCATCAAGGGACACGAATGTCAATAGCAGACTACCGTTTGTCAATAAAAACATTCCAGAGATGCAAATGCTCATGACTCTGCTCTCCACTAGGCTGTACTGACTCCCTTTGTACAGGGCTCTTCGAAAGCCCAGGCAGAAACTCCGGGAAAATTAACCCCAGAAAACCAAGCTTGAGCTGGGAAACATTGAGGCAAGGATCTGCATCACTGAAAAAGGAATCCCAGCACTGTGCTAGATGATAGAGACATATTACAGTTGTTATTCCATTTAATATCTACATTTTTTTTTTCTTTGTAGCAGAGTGATAGAAACTGGGACTCCATCATTTGAATTTATCACTATAAATTTGCTTCAATTGTTTTTCAAGGAAAAAAAAAATCTATTTTTAGGACAATATGCAGTGTCTAGTGACACAGGACCTCACAAGTCACATCACTCTGAGGCAAACTGAAAACATTTATTATTCTCAGGGCGGTACCATCCAAAACCAGTGAGATCAGAGGCACAGTCCCTAAAGTGAGGCTGCTTATTACAACAGACAACAGAAGAGAACACAAGAAAAACCCAAACAAAAAACCCCCCACCACAGCCACAGGAATACTGTTAAGATCAGGCAACTGAAAGAATAACGCAAGTAAAATTACGCAAGTTATTTAAACAGTCAAAAAGCAATTAATACTGCCCTGCCAAAATTAATTAACTGATCCCTCAACTATGCTAAAAGGAGTATATTTTCCAGCAAGGAATTCCTATGCTTCTTGAAGTACTTAATAAAAAAAATTATTAAATCAAGTTATATGAAAACTTAATTTAAACTTAAATTAAGCTGTTTTAGTTAAAGACATAAAACATGAATATCTGCTATTCCACTTCAGAAAAATCTACATTGTAACTGAAGAAAGTGTTCTTGCACAAAATACAGGTTGCACGGATAAAGAAAACTACATACAAGTGCAACATAATATTAATTTAAGAAATCTAAACACCGTGAAAAGATCTATTTAGTAAAAAAAAAAAAAAAATCAAATTATGTGGTATTTTATTGTTTTAACTTCATAGGCTTACAAAATATTCCTGGGGATGAATATATATTTATTAATTGTTTCAACTAGACACGGATGATTAAACACTTTAAAGATGGGCAGTAGAGTATTATCACAAAATATAGGTATTTATATGAGCAATTTGGCAAATAGATCCTTTGTGACTACTAGTGCCTGAAGAAAAATTGAACCTACAGGACATTTAGGTAAGTTGGCTCTCACAAAACTCAAGCAAACCTATAAATAACACTTGAAACAGTATATAACATTTCTGTGCATAAATTTTAATTATTACTATTCTACTCTAAAATGTACTCCAAATATAATAAATCACTGCAAATAGGAGACAAATATTGTCATTTTCAAACACCATAGAGTAATATTTAGTGGATACATTTTTATTTACATTTTACACATTTTTAATAGCCTCCTGTCCTTTCCAAAAGGAGACCAGTTCAGAATTCCTAATGCTGAGCCCCACAGAATCACCTGTGTGAAGGAGACCTACAGAGGATGCAACTGGCCTGGCCTGACTCTCCACACCAGGGAAGACTGAGCAAACTCTTCCCAAATTCTCACTCATGTAAAGGCATTTATGCCTACGCTGGTGACAGTGAGTCCACCGTGTTCTCAGATGCTCTTCAGGTTTTCCACGGTCAAAAACTCCTTTATTGTTTATGTTACAAACCTCCAACTTATCCTAGGTTATTGTTACTTTTATGGTCTGTTCTTATTTAGCAGATTCTCCTTTTTTTTAATACATGCCTTGATTAAAGAGAATGGAATACATATCATTCTCCCAGTTTGGTTTTACCGAGTTCATTAAAAATTTTCTCATTTGGACTTTTCCCCCCTTTTTTATTTTAAGGCCTTTTATTTAAAAAAAAACCCACAACAGTGTTATGCGAGAGGACTAGATGGTGCCAAATAGTGAAGAAAAATTACTGTTCTTAACACCTAATCTTATCAGCAAAACATGTAAATAAATGCCTTTAAGATTTAGACTTACTAGCTCAATGAGTTGTCCACCCGTTATTATTCGTGACTTTTCTGCTGCAAGCCTTATTTATAATATTTGGTTTATGATCACTTTTCTTGATAAGTGAGAATCTTTTCCACCATTACAAATCAGAATCAGAAATGATACACCACTGTATTTTTTGAGTTCTGTTCCAGATGTGCCTCCTCGAGAATCATACTGAACATCCCTTACACAGAGCAAGAATTAATCCACACATCTTCCCAAACACCTTGGATGAGTTTATTCTTTCTTCTACATTTAGATTACGTTTGCAACCTCACAAGTAAAACAAAATCCCTCAAAATGTGGGTGCTTCAATGATGGCTGCCAGTCATCAACTGCCCCAGGCAACTGGAGACCAACACTTCATCTGCAGGTCAGAGGGAAGGCACTACACTCAGTCCATCCCTTGCCATGCAAATATGCTCCACTATATACTACTTGTGTAAATACTCCACAAGTGCTCCCACTGCAAGCCCTCTCTTTAAACATCCTCCATCCTCCCTCAGCTTTTACCTCTACTATTCTAAATGCGGAAAAATACCATTTTGCTCTTCCAAGTGGAAGTAGATAGAAGCATTCTGCCTACAGCAGGCTATAGAGGAAATCCGTCAGATATTTATAGAATAATTCATTTTAGCATCTCAGCCAGTTTTATTTGTTTGCTTTCACCATCCAATCCTAAACACAGACAGTAACAGATGCTATGTTTTTTGGTTAGCCATGCTATAACTCCTTCTATGTGTAAAATGTCTGCTGGAAAGTAGCTATAGTCAAGGAGGTAGCCACAAATTGCAAGCAATACTTTCAAACACGTTTTACCAGAGTAAGTTAGTTTAGTAACCAACTGTTACTAAAATAATTTAAAAATGAATTCTACAAGTGCCATAGACTATCGACATTCATACCATATTTATCAGTGAAGTCTGTATAGAGACCAAGTTTGATCTTACAGCTAGCCTGAAATTCTGATCTTGAACTTCAAGTCGAAAGAGTATTTTGGCATGTAAATTTTTGCATAACCTTGTCTTAAAATATGGTTTCATGCTAACATAAAACCAGTGAGAAATCAGATTCAGATGTCTTAGTATCTGCTGTGCAACTGAAACCTAACATGTAGAACAGTATTTCCACAGTTTTATCTTCTGCAGAGAAAAGAATTGGCTGGATTTTAACCCACATTTTGACAGCAGAGACAGAAAATTGCTGGATACCATATGACTGTAGTGGCTTAACACTTAATGGGGAAACATGTCCATGTTGTTGCCTTGTTACAAGACATGACAAAATGTGCAAGCTGAAAATGCACTGCCTGAATATATGAGAATCATGTATCAGTCTCGCAAAGTAGTGCCCAAATTTCACTCTGAATCAAGACACAGCAGAGGTATGAAATCTAAAGAACAGTCATAAGCAGAATCAGGAGACACACAAGATCCTGAAAGAGAGTCACAGCTGCTATTTATCACACACAGAAAAACACCAATTTCAAAAGGTTTCCCGTCCATCCTGAACTCAAATAGGACACTAAAATTCTTACCTATGGTTTTGAGAATATGTTTCATTACGTCAGTGTTCATTTAGGAAATTCCACCCTTGCAAAGTCTCTGTCTGTTTTATTGTTCATTCTCAGCAGTGACAGCACAACTTTCTTGGGGAATGTACTGGGAATCAGATCTCTGTAACAATATGAGTTTTTCCTTCTTAAATTTTTCCTGTAGTTATTTTTAACCATTTCAATAGGGCTTCCAGCACAGATCAATGGTATTATCAAAACAACCAATAGTAAAAAACATTTGGGAACATGGGGACTTGTGTTAAATAGGCAGAAAATCATTTGTTCTTTTGTAGAGTTCATTTTCTGTCAACTCACTGACCAGTGAGCAGTTCCCCAGCTGTGAAAAGGGGTCAGGGGAAGGCCATGGATGGGACCAACCCCTTGGTAGCTAGGACAGCTTATCTGCAATATAACACACACAAATCACACACAAGGAACTGCCTTCCACCCTTGAGCAACTTCAGGCTGCATTCATTAGAGAGAACTCTTTGTTCAGGAAAGTGAAGACAACATTTGTATCATGGTTACTGTCTGTGGCTTAATTAATCACAGAGGAAACTACAGTCCAACATGTAAAACAAAATCACCTCTTCTGGCATATCAGCAAACATTCCCCTTTCAATCCTGGTGTGCTCATATTTCTCACATTTAATCAAATTGTATGTTCACATGAAAACAGCACAGAATGAATGTAAAGCTCATTCACATTTCATCAACGTACATGCATAGAATTAATATTACTCACTATGAGCTCTCACTTAAGGGGGAACATCATAAAAGGTTATTGGCCTAAGGAAAAAAGGAACATGAACTGGCCACCATTGTCTCTGACATGATCATTTAGTTTCATTACATAGATTGGGAAAGAAAGTTAGAAGCACGCGTGCTCTTTTATGTAGATCAAATAAAGCCTTATGAAAGATCTGAGAGACTACAGCTCCAGGAAATACATCTTGGAAAAGGTAATGAAGGAAAAATGTATAAACTTGCTCCCAGGCAAGTTAATTCAAGAGTTTTTAATACAAACACTTTTTACTTGCTCAAGAAAGGGGAAAAAAACCATAGTTTTTGCAGCTTTTGGACTAACTTGACTGTACTCATTAGATAAGGCCTGGGAATAAGCTTTCATAAAATAAGTGACCTAAAGACTACCTTCTGTTTCTAATTTTCTACCATGTCTAATGCTTGCCACAGGCTGTCTTTCCTTTTCTTTACCTTTGTTGTTACTGCTGAGTATACAGGAACAAACAGTTTTTCTACTTTAAGAAAAATCAAAGACCACTAAATTATATCCTCCTGCTTTACACAGAATTCCTGACTGCATCCTGGATGTACTATTATTTATCAACAACCATGTCAGCAAATAAATAATATAAGCTACACAACATTTAATGCTTCTAAAGTCACATTTTCCCACTGGGGTTATATAAATCTTCCTGAAGCCGAAATTAATATCCTCCTGACAGTTAAGCATCCTGATAGATTATTTTGAGTGCATATTATTAGAAACCAGAAAAAAAATATTGATTTTTTTCTTCTATCCCTATGAACACAAAAGGCTGTGCTTAAAGTATTCAGAAAGATTCAGGTAGATTACTCCTCAAAGTAAACAGATTGCCAATAAGTGAGCATCCTCTGTGAGAAATTTTGAAAGAAGAAGGCCAGTTTTTTTCCCCCTTAAACTGGAATTCCTTAATGAAAGACAAATGACAAAACATACACAGGTAATTTGGGTATGTAGAAACATTTCCGTTCACAAGTATCACGTGTGGGTGTTTAAAAAAGTTGCAATTTAACACTAGAAGCAAATTGCTACCAGAATGCCTACAACTGAAAATGAATGCCTGCTGTTAAACTGTAATCCCAGTAGCCAAATCTCCATAGCATATTTATTTCACAATAATCTAAGTTCTACAAGCTTAAACAATCTGTACCCATATAGTACTACAATTCCTCAGTGTGAAATCACTGGCACGTTATGCTAATGATTCTACTTCTGTTGCAATCAGTCACAGTTTCACTTCCCAGTAAATTACATCCGTGTTCAGGAAGTCACAACCACCCTCTGAAACTCCCATGGCAATCTTCACAGGTGCACTCCTGCAATAACTTGTATCATTTTCTGGTGGGTGTGGATTTTTGAGGTTTTTTTGTTTGATTGCTTTTTAATTTAAATTTTATGAAGTTAGTGACTTGACCTCCCCTTTTTACTTATTTTTTTAAGGGGTGCACACCCTTTCAAAATTGCTTGTGAGATCTGTCCCTTTGAAAATAGAGACCAAAGGAGTGGAACAGAAGAAAATCCAAATGGAAAAACACCAAGTAACTTCATTCACATAGCCTTCTGCCTACAAAGACTGAATCATCTCCATCATAAGGCTGATGAAAAAAAGGCAGATACTATGAAAGCTCATGTCAAGGACTCGGAAAACGAGTTGCTGAAAAATGTATGCCTTGGGTGAGATTAATTTGTCATAATTACATCATTGACAACATGAAAACCTACATCAGTCAGATGCCTAAAAGAAAGAATAAGATAGTCAGTGCGCCTTAGAGTACTCATCTCACTTTAGGGTGAATGACTGCACCCTCAAGCACATTACTTTTAGAAGTTATCTACATGGCTACCTTATATATAGATGTCTGCAATGTAAATTTTTAGTTACATGAGATTATTCTCAGCCCATCATCTCACATTGCATTGTACTGTATTATTTTCCATTGAGAGAAAGATGTATTTCTTAGTTGAACTTTCTGTGTGCTTAAACGTATCTCTTTATTCACGCAAAAAATCTTTTTTAGACCAACAGATGTATAAAACTTAAAAGCTGTAATGGAAAGGATGCCTATCACTAAACAGAAGACTAACCATTAAGAACATAATTATTAGCATTAAGCAACCACTCATCGAAGGCTATCATATCAATATACAACCACAGCTGGTTTTCAAAAAGCATTAGTGTTTCAAATAGTACGGCCGAAATTTCTGACCTTGCCTTCTTTATTTCAGGAACTTTCTACAAAGAAAGGTGTGAGAATGCTTAGGCTTAGAAAGGTGACAATGGACCAATAAATAAGGGGATATCCTAAGACACACTTCTTGCAAATAGTCCAGAATGTCATCAGTGAACTCTGAGACAGAGGGATTGTAAGAATCTTTTGTCGAGATGAGAACACATGAGAACCTGACAGCTCTTCATGTAACTACTGCTTTGTAGACATGCTCCAGTGACAAAAACCATTTGAATGAAGCATGGCAAGACCAGGATGACACAGCAACTCTGAGTTCCGAGACTTGAGTTTCCTCATTAACTGGTAAATATGACCTGGTTATTAAAACAGCACTAGACAGAGGTACTGATATCATCAGATCACCTTCACTTCTTTCCTGTGTTAAAACCCTTGGAACTGAAAGAACATGTATGAGCACTGGCCAGTCTGCCTAGCTATGCTATCAGAAATAGTTTTGGTAGAGACTATGAACTGCATTTATATCAAGTGGAGAAATTTTAGTACTGTTTATTGATACACAAATCAAAATAGCGCTCTATTGACAAACCATGGTTCTGAAAGATGTCTTCCAGGACATTCGTGAAACAAAGCAAAGGCACTTGGAGTGCGCCAGAATATTGGGAGGAGATCAACTACACAACTGCAAATAACAAAGTAACTACTTCAAAATGAGTTACAGTTGCCATTAGGGAAAGAGAGGGATTAGGGAACTACTGTGAGACTATCCATCAGAATGTTTTGTCTGACCATACGGGTAGTGCTGAAATCTTTACCTATAATTTAAGAAGAACTCTGTACTATCAAGAAATAAGAATCTGCATTTTGAACACTGGATGTGATTGTTGGCATTTTGAAGGACCGGAAGAAATGCTTTTACAGAATAAACTCCTTATGTAACAGTAAAAACAAACACGACGGAAGCAAAGGCTGTCTCCTATTCTGCAGACAATAGCTGGAAGTATAAAACTTTGCAGAGAGGTGGACGTTAAGAATAAAATATAATGTAGAGCTGATATGTACATATGTGTATGCATACACACACTCACCCAGTACAGCCAGGTTTGCAACCCACACAGGTCAAGTCAGAAGCTAGTTATGCAAGTGTTAATGGAATGATGTGTTAGTTGTTCATTTAAGTCCTATCCAACCAGAAATCCATCCTAGAGAAGAAAAGCAACTGAAGTCCTAATTCATTTTACTTAATACTGATGATTTATGACTGAATTCAGGTCAATGCCGCATTTTTGAATGTTTGTTCTATTACAGGGATTAAAAAACCCGCAAGCAATTTTACTAGGACTGAAAGACATGAACTGGCAGTTCTCTTACAGTGAAATCTCCAGACAGAAAAATGGGAACAGTGTCTTCTCATCCTGCAGAGAACAAAACCAATTTTTTTTTATTATAACCAGGATTACTAACGGGAGAGACACCATCTTGAATCCAAACACACGAATGAAGACACTCATCTCTCTTCAGTCCAAGATGGCTAAATCATTGCTTCTGCTTGGCATTAGAAGAGCATTTTCTCACAAACTCTTTGCTTCTGAGATAGTTCTGTGGTTCCCAAAGAAAGGCAGCAGAGACCATTTTTTGTCAAATCAGCTGCAAGACTGTTTCAGAGGAACAAGTGCAAAGGGCCATGTAAAGGCAGCCTGCAGAATGATAACCTGAAGAGTCTCAAACATTCTGGCAACAAACTCTGGCCCTCAGAATGTCTGTCTGCTGCAATCTGATAAGCAAGATGTCCCAAAACTCCTTCAAAGAGACAGCAAAGAGCAGCAAAAGTATTCTTAATACTTAGAGAGGAAGGTTGCGACTCAGGAAACCTTACTTCATTTTACCTCCATCTGCTTTAGTTAACAACACCAGTGTAGAAAGAAGTGTCTTTTCTTTCCTGCCTCTTCCCTGGTTGCATGTAAAGGTCTGTAAATCTTAACTTCTCTCTCCAAAGAAAAGGAAAATTAGGATACAATGCAAGTACAATTTAGGAATCTGAATCTCCAAGTACTGCCCTTCTAAACAGCTTATACTTGTGACTACCAATTAATAGGGATTCGTAGAACCGCGTGAATCTGTTTTTGATGAAGCACAGGACAGCTTCTAACCCAGAAGCTTGAACACAACAAAAACTATACAGTGGCCCTGGTAAATATGTATATACATGATTAACCAACACGGACAAAACAACTTTGGAAATGGGTGACCTCACAGTATGTTTCTTTTTCTATCTGAAAGTCAACTTTACTGAGGGATTTTACTTTGGAGAAAAAAATTAGAATATAAACCAAAAGTATCAGTGAGAAATGAGAAGAATGCAAAACATTATTTAAACACCCAAAACTGCATGAAACATTAAGTTGTTTTGAATTTTAATTTTATATATTTTTCAGAAGATGCTCATGGCAGAAATGTAGATCTTAAAATGTTAATATGGAAAGACTATAGACAAAATTTTACAAACATGAAATGTTAATTTCATAAGCTGACATCAAGAGCAAGTAACTGTTCAGAAAACACAGAACGGAATCTTAGAGGACAGCTAAGTGAGGCAAATAAAAAGCAGATGCAAGGGCTGTTTCCTGATCACTTTTTGCCCCCAGCACTAATGATGGTACAAGCACTTACCCAGCTATGGGGTGAATCACATCTATCTAGTACATTACACAGCAAGTGTGTGATTACATAAAATCTACTGCTACAATCTTTACCTCGTGCTGTTTTACCTTCCTTTTCATCTGCACTGTCAACTGAAAACACATCTAAGGTGGTCCAAGTATCCCATGGTACAAACTGCACTTTCAGGATTAAAGCAAGGCATAAAGGAAATGGAGAGCACATGCAGTTAGCGGATATTACGCCAAGACAAAATCTTTCTTGCCTTGAATTGGTAAAATAAAAATATCCACAGTATGAACATTAAGACAAAGATTTAGACAAGAATTTATATTGTTTTAATATGCTAAAATGTATTTTAAAAACCTGGGAAAAACGTAATTTTTAAAATTCTGTTTTTAATATGATTAAAATGTTCACATGTCTATCACATCATAAAATCTAAAAGCCTGTATGAACACCAGACAAGCAGAGGATGTTACAGCAATTTTTTTAAGCCTCTGACATTGTTGCCTTTATGAAATACCTATCTTTGAAACAACAACATTCACAGTAAGCTGATCGGTCCCTTAGAAATACAAAATTAATCCTGGAAACAAGATTAGGATGATGACTGAATTACTTCATCAGAGTGTAATGGTATGTAACCAAGCAGATGAATTCACCTATTTCAAGGCAGCTACAACCTACAACACTTTATTTCCCAACAAGGGATGCAGTAACACAGACCACACAGTCCCTATGCATTCTCATGCAAATGTACCTGGAAAATATCACCTTATTATAGTCTTCCCAAATGGTCCTCTATTTAACTGCTCCTTACTAAATACCATGACCATACTATAGCTACCTTTATGTAAACCTAATTAAAATAAAATAATAAAAAATTGCAAATTGTATTAAAACACGTGAATGATTATGAACAAGTGACAAGATATTGTCCACAGAAATGGTTTGCTATGAAAATCATGGCAGGCACTCTAACTGGTACCAAAGGACAGTTTACACAGACAAAAAAGTGCTAATTTTTGAGCAGTTACAGTTTTAAACATACTATAAAAATTAAAATAGTAAATAAAAGGCTGTTTCTTCCAGTTTGAATTTTTAATCTTCTCTGTGGAGTCTTTTTCACAGTTTATGAACTCAAATGTCTTGGTTAGCAGCCAAAGCCCCTCCCGTTTTTTTTTTTTTTTCTTTTCCCACCAGCAGCCTGCTTATTCTCCTGTGGAGAGACTGTGGACACTTCCCCCAGGCCTAACCACACTCAAAATTTCTTGCAGCTCTGAAGTTATACTTTCAGTTACCTTTTACTTTATTGTTGAATAGCTCCTTTAACACTTCTTCAGTGGGACAATGTAACTGGACAGTACAATAGACTGAGATTGTAGAAGGGAAAAACAGACAGTAATGAACTGACGGCAACTCCCGTTCCCCATCCCCCTGCACCACTGCCTGCAGGGTAAGGTAGAGAATTCGGGAGTGAAGTTCAGCTGAGGAAGAAGGGAGGGGTGTGGGGAAGATGATTTTAAGATTTGGGTTTATTTCTCATTATGCTACTCTGCTTTGACCGTAATAAATTAAACTAATTTCCCCAAGTTGAGTCTGTTTTGCCTGTGACAGGCACTGGTGAGGGATGTCTACCTGCCCTTATCTCAGCCCATGAGCCTTTTGTTATATTTTCTCTCCCCTGTCCAGCTGGGGAGAGGAGTGATAGAGCAGCTTTGGTAGGTGCCTAGTGTCCAGCCAGGGTCAGCCCACCTCACAGCTGTTGTGAAAGCCCTAACTTTATAAGCACTTGTAAGGTAATTACCTTTTGTGCAGCAAGATGGAGAGCAGTTCTTCGGCTGCGATCAGCTCTGTTAACATCAGCTCCAGCCTTCAGCAATGCCTCTGCACAGTCCAGCCTGTCAGCCAGCACACAGTACATAAGTGGAGTTCTTCCAAACTGGTCCTCTTTATCTTTCAGCTCAGAGTTTCCTAAAAAAAACCAAAACAAAACGCTCACTTAAACCAGTTAAGTATATTCATATCTAGCTAAAAGCAGTACTTTTTTATTAAAAAGTCATCTTATTATAATATGAACAGCAGGTATCTCATTATAATATGACTGGGTTGAACAGAAAAATGGAGTATATGATAAACTCAGAGTTATTACATTTTATCCTACTTTTTCTGACAGCTACAGAATATTTCAAAATATATGTAGAGAAAAAAGTACATTCAGAAAACATTAGTTCCATGAATACACCTACCACCAGTAACATTCCGCAGTGGCATAATTATAAATAATTTTAAAATAGTTACGCAGATCCCGGCTGCATGGATTAGTTTAAAAAAATATCAACAGCACAGAAACCAAATAGACATCCGAAACCTGTAAACACTGTAACTAAAACAAACTTTGAAGCCTACTCACAGTAATGTTTATTTTAAAAGCATAAACATCAATATTACATCAATACCATTATTTACTTCAGGCTGCATTACAATATGGAAACTACTAAAATACTTCCCAAGCTTTATTGAATTGATAAGGTTAGTAAGGCAGTAATCCGATGTCCTATTCAAAAAAAGTCAGAACTCTATTCTGATTCACAGCCAGAAAAACCCTCCAAAGTAGTTTCACTATAAAGTTTCATATTTCCATGATGCCACCATGTAAAGGCAAGCACCTTTAACTTCAGGGGTATCAACGACCCCATGCATCCAGAGCCTCCAGATGTCCAATGGAGCAATGTTGTCTACAATTACTCAAGGAACATTGAATTTTACAGGCAAGTTAGTTTTGCTCTTTAATTATTCCTTTGTCTGCATGACTATTGGTGCTTCAGAAGCACTCCAGCAGAGGCATGCTGCTTCTTTACACAGTCTTTGCTCTCCCCCAGCATATTATACATATCCAGTAATTGTATTGTTAATTATAATTTCTATTAATTCACCCAGAAGAAGAATCAAGCAGATTAAATATGAATCAAGGGGAATATCAAGAATTAAAATTCATTCCCTACCAATCAAGCCACTTATAAAAAACACTGTCAAGTAGGATACTGTCAGTCAGAGCAATCATTTACTCACTCACTACATTTTTTAGTTCCTTTAAAACTATAGAGTGAATATCACGTCAATCACGATTCACTCTGTAACACTTTTTTTTGCCTTGAAAGCGTGATTTGCATTGAGAAAATTCTTATTGCTCTGCAAAAAAAGTTTAAGAACATTTCCAAACTCCTCTGTGATGCAGATACAGAAAAATTCTTTTTATTCTTCACCTGTTACCTTGTCTTCTCTGACTGCCACTTCACCTTGACAATCCACTGGTTTTACAACTAATTTTTATGCCACTAGCAAATTATTAAAAAACAAACAAACAGACAACCCCAAAACCACAAGAAGTCTTCTACTGACCTACATCTAGCTTTCTCAGAAACAGGCTGGTTTTTTAACACCTTTTTGCATTATAATACTCACCTTCACACTGCTGTTTAGCCTGCTCCCCTGCAGATATTGTGGTCCAAAGCACAATTTAACACGTCACTGTTCCCAACCAACAAGCCAGTTTCTCTAATTAATTAAGTACAGTCAGGTGCTTTTCCAGTTTTAGTTTAACATGGTCACTTAGACATCACTAAACCACATGTCACTGCTAAGTGTTAACATAACCTCAACAGTGTCTTAAATTGCTTGAAGCTGATGGGACTTGAACACTGAAATATATTAAGAGAAATACATACACATTCATTCCACCCAATAAGACATAAGCACATGGGCTTACGCTCAGATAACATTGGTTCTTAAATCAGCAGTGTGCAAAAACAGTACCTCTCCCTCAAATTCCAGTTCCCTTTCTGCTATAGAATGCTGGAGGATATAAGATTTAGAGACTGAAGACAAGCAAAAATGGCCTAAAGCTCAAGTGCAACGCAACTAAGTAAAGCAACAGATAACTGTTTTCATTTTCAGTTCCCAAAAAGTGATGTAGCTGATGGCAAAGAGTTTCCATGATTGCATACAGTCTGAGGGAAAAATGAGCAAGAACTTCAAAACTTGATGCCAGTAATTTGCCTGAAGCTTCTGCATGTTTTTTTAAAGCAAAGAAACTATGTTCAGCTATCTTCAGTAGGTTTTCTCCTTTTGCTTACCAGGCTCCGTAAGGCCCTTAGAATGGTTAAAATCCTGTGAGCATTTCCCTAAAAGGGTGTCTTTGTGCTCAGGTTAAGAGACAGGAGAAGGGCTAGGAGCTACTCTATCACCATCAGGTGCTATGGGG
The DNA here is from genome assembly GCA_013397865.1 of Struthidea cinerea. NCBI lineage: Eukaryota > Metazoa > Chordata > Aves > Passeriformes > Corcoracidae > Struthidea > Struthidea cinerea. Next base: position 1,290,662 of record VZTI01004400.1, read on the forward strand.
GGATCAAGCTGATGAAAGTCAGTAACCACAACATCTTGTGAACTTTACAATTTTGCTGCAGCAAAATTTCGTGATTATTTTTGCAATCACGAAAGCACAGGTAGCCTTTAAAACATTCACATATTAGCATACCTAGAATCTGCTTTGGCAAAAATAAATTCTCTTCACATATCTGCCTAAGCAAGAAATTTTGTTAGATCCCTCCCCTTTCAGAATCAAAGTCCTCAGCCCACCAGAATATGCATTCCATAAGCTTATTGCCAACAGAGGTCATGAACACTACAGAATCCAAGGCCCAAGTCCAAAATTTAACTCTCATAGCTGTACTTCACCCCTTCCTCACACTCTGTGCAAGCAGTCATATCAGACTCTTAACATTTCTATGCATTTTTCAAATCAGAAAATGAGAAAGGGCAGCAGGAGGGTGTGAATTCTCCCTAATTATTAAAGGACAGACCATTTCTTGTCACTTGCAAGAATCTTGTTTTCTGCAATATCTGATTTGAGATTTATTCTACCTCTCACAATGCAGAACAGGCAAGAGAGAAGTAGAGAGGAGGATCAAACCATAGCACAAAACTGCATATTTGTAACCCATAGTTTAGCTAAAATTTACAATGAAACATCACAACAGATATTTAGAAGCATTTGGATGCAAGCAATGCATTAGAATGAGGAGCTGGACCGAACAGACACTTCAGTATAATGACTATTGTAGTCATTATGGAGTTCTTTTAAACAATTAAAACCATTAAAACAATTAGAAGCCTCTTCCCAAAGCATTAAATGGAAAATTATCCTCCAAATACAAAATTAACTTTTGCTCGCTTTTCCCCTAGGATCAAAATCATACAGATGGATTTTAACACTGAAGAACTGTTAACTAAGGATATGTTCAGTGTTGCATAAAACACAGGAAAGAAAAGACTGTGAGCATTCCCCAAAGCCCAAGAACATACAATTCTAAAACAGTGTGACACAGTACAGGACAACTCATGCAACGCAAACAATTAGCACACTTCTGTTAGAACACTGGTTATATAATTAACACTTGCCATGTACTTTATGGTATTTAACCCACAGGCTTTTTAGAAAGTCCTGCGATTAGGCATTAGTGGCAGTTAACATACAGAGATACTTTGTTCCAAAGCCCTCTTTCTCTAAATAAATTGTCTACTTACCTTTGGTTCTGTCTGCGCCTCTTTCTGGCGCAGGGTGTCAAAAGGAACACATTACGCAGAACACACTGTATTATTTCAAACACCTGCTCCTTTAAATTTCATCTATACTCTAATTATTTGCAAATAAAGCATCTATGTTTGTGTACAGCCACACACGATCCACCAAGCTACAGACGGCAGAAGGAAAAATCACCAAAGAGGTTTGAGGGGCTGCTCTAAGCGTCCTTTTTGGCCAGCCTCTATGCTCCTCCTATGTTAATAACTGAACAGGGAAAGCACAAAGAGGAAAGTAATAATGAATTTAGGGGCTAAAAGGTCCTCCCTGAAAGGAGGAGAAAGTCAAGACTTTCCATCGCTGCATACACCGCTGGCTATGTATCCAAGGTGCAAAGCTTGTCTGTATTAGAAAAGAGTTGTTCAGCAATCCAGCACAAGCAGCACACATAACGCTGGAGTACTGTCCTGATTTAGCTGCTGCTGCTGCTGAGTGCAGTCATGAAATTCGGTGAATAGCACCAATTGCTCAATTTGCTTCTGGCGTCAAGTTATACTTTCAACAGTGACTGGTAAACAGCTAAAAACATTACTCTAATGCATTCTTCTTCTGCTAGGCAATACGTGACATTTTTGGTTTGGTTTTTTTTCTTTTTGGTCCAGTTCCGGCAAAAGTAAGGTCTGTGTCATATCCTGTCAAAACATGGCAAAGCAGAAAAGCCAAATTTTGCTAGTATAGCAAATGCCACAAGGATTGTGCAGTTCACTCTCCCAAGCAAAAGCAAAACAGCATTTTTATCTCATTGCTGTGTGAGTATCATTAAAAGAAGAGCAACTTCCTTATCTGGTTCTAATGGCTGTTTTGCGGTATATTTGACAAGAAGTACCAGCAACACAAATACTTTTTCCTTTGTGTTAAAATATGTTTTTTGGCTCTGAGATTAACAAAAACATACTGAAGTCAGAAAAAGCACTTTGTTGCTTCTGACTGTTAGCCAGGATTTAAAAGCTCAGACTTTTTTCCACCTCCACATGCAGGCAGAAGGATTTTTTAGAAACCCAGGTATTTAAAGCTACTTTGTAGTCGAATCTCACAGATTTCTAGAAGTATCTCTGTATCAACCACTCATCTGCTGTTTATAAAATGTTTTTAAAAAGAGCAAACAGATAGCATTAAACGCTAACAGGATATGTTTGAACCATCATATGACAAAATAAAGTTGAAGGCCCAACAAAAAATAACTGTTTCAACGAGTGCTCCTAGAAAGCCAGTTGCCTCAAATGTGCTCCTGTTCGGGTCAAACCCGTTCTAATTATCTTTTGAGAAAACTAGATCCACCTTGTGAGGAAGAGCCCCTTACTGCTTTCTGTACAGCTCGGACAACAGATCCACATAGGTTACTACCTTGCCTTCAACACAGGTCAGCAGAAGATATATAAAGAAACCTGACTGCTGGCTTCATGCTATTGTCATTAAAGCCTTCACACCCATTAAAACTGCCAGTTAACGGCATAAGTACAGACTATGCTTCTTATTATTTCACAGTCCTACAACCCTTGCCAAGCTCCAGGAATAGGATTTTCCAAAAAAGACGGAGCAAATAGAACTTCTAGAGCATCACCTGGAATTGCATTTAATCAGAAGCTCTGAAAAATCCAAGTCTTCACCTATCATATGGCAGCCTTCCATATATATGCAAGACTGTTTTTGGAACACAGAATATATACTGCTTTTGAAAACTATTAAACTGGAATGCCATATCATTCCTGGACAGCAAGGGAAGGCAAAATCCTGAGTTTTTTAATGGATGGGAATTTTTTTGTTTTTTTACTTCAGATTCAATAGGACTAGACTCTCTCATTACCTTTAATTTCTCTTGAGAAACATTGCCAGTCTATCAGAATCAAAGTAACAAATAAGGCTGGCTCAGTTTGTTCACAAATACCACACAGTGACAAGACTTCAGAAACTATAATAAATTATCTGTAAAAACATATTTATCAAATTTCCCAAAAAGCAATTCAAAAAATAAGGATTTGCAGCCAAAATATTTTGGCACAAAGCACTTCTCCAGAACTGCAAATTCCCTGAAAGGGGTTCTATCACTTACCAACTTTCTGTTTTATTTCACAAAGAAGTACCAATCAAAGGCAACAGGTAACAAAAAGTAAGAAAAATCAGTCATATTTTCAGGGCAACATTTACATATTACATAATATTATAGAAGCACATATAATCAAGAAATCAAAAATATCTTAAAAATCGGAGCTGTAAATCAAAACCAAAAAGCCTCAGTTCTGAAGTAATCTAAATGCATCTACAATGGAAACATTTACCTGCTATTAGCTTTTGGAGGGTACTCTTATCTCCATTAACAGCAGCAGCATGCACTTCAGATGCTAACGAGGAACCACTGAAGAGGCAGTTTGCTGAAATATTCATACTCTTTCAAGGTATTACTATAGGTCAGATCTGTGCCACCAGCATTTTTTGTAGGAATTCAGTTCTAGGAAAAAAACCAAAACCACATCAATAAAACAGAATTAATTTTATAATGAGTCATTAAATTACTCAAACAATGCTAAAGATGCTTCTGTTTGAAAAGAAAAAACATGTTTTTCATCTTTAGAATAAATCTACTTCTAGCCAAAATTCACCAGAAAAAAAGCCTACATTAAAGATATGTATATACTGTAGTTTCATTGCCTTAAACATAAATTTCATCCCATAAGATTTGCCAAAGTCTGTGAAGTGTTTCTCTACAACCCCAACAGACGGTTCTTCAGAGTGTTGCCATGCATGCTTTAATTCAGTAACCAATAATGTTTGTTATCCACTATCAACTTATTATAGTCCTGCAGTATAGAACCACAAAATATCCTGAATTGGAATGGACACACTGGGACCACTGAAGTCCAGCTCCTGGCCCTGCATTGAACATCCCCAAGAGTCACACCATATGCCCAAGAGCATTGTCCAAACACTTCTTGAACTCTGTCAGACTGATGCTGTGACCACTTCCCTGGGGAGCCTGCTCCAGTGCCTGAACACCCTTTGGGTGAAAAACCTTTTTCTAATATCCAACCTAAACCTCCCCTGACACAGCTTCAGGCCATTCCCTCGGGTTCTGTCACTGGTCACCACAGAGAAGAGATCAGTGCCTGCCCCTCCCCTTCCCCTCATGAGGAAGTTGCAGACTACAATGAGGTCTCCCCTCAGTCTCCTCCACGCTGAACTGACCAAATGACCTCAGCCTCTCCTCATACAGCTTCCCCTCAAGGCCCTTCACCATCTTCATTGCTCTCCTTTGGATGCTCTCCAATAGTTTCATATCCTTCTTACATTGTGGCACCCAAAACTGCATACAATATTCCAAGGTGAGGCTGCCCCAGGGCAGAGCAGAGCGGGACAATCTCCTCCCTTGCCCGGCTGGTGATGCTGTGCCTGATGCACCCCAGGACACGCTTGGCCCTCCTGGCTGCCAGGGCACTGCTGACTCAGATTCAACTTGCCATCAGCCAGGACCCCCAGGTCCCTTTCCATGGCAGTGCTTTCCAGTATCTCACTCCCCAGTCTGTCCATACACCCAGGTGCAGAATCCAGCACTTTGCCTTGTTGAACTCCATACAGTTGTGATTGCCCAGTCCTCAGATTTGTTGAGGTCTCCCTATAGGGCCTCTTGGCCCTCGAGGGAGACAACAGCTCCTCCCAATTTTGTATAATCTACAAACTTGTTTAGTATCCCTTCCAGTCATGCATCCAAGTCAATAATGAAGATATTGAAAATCACGGGGCCAAGGATGGAGCCCTACAGAGCCCCACTAGTGACAGGTCCCCAGTCTGATGTCACCCCATTCACTATAACTCTTCGTGCCTGACCCGTGAGCCAGTTGCTCACCATCACATGGTGTGTTTATACAGTTGTGTGTTGGACATTTTGTCCAGGAGGATACTGTGGGACACAGTATTGAAAGTTTTACTGAACTCCAAAAAGATTCCATCAATTGATGTGTCACCTGACCTTACTTCCATTGGGCATACACCTTCTTTTTTTCCATTAGCTCCAAAGGAAGATCTGTGGTCAGCCAAGCCAGCCTTCTACCTCATCGCCTTGACTTCTGACATTTTGGAATTGCCTGCTCCTGTGCCCTTAGGAGGTGGTGCTTAAGAAGTGAACAGCACTGATGGACTCCAGCACCTCCAAAAGCATTTTCTCAGGGGATCTTACTATCTAGTTCCTCCATTTTCTTCACATTTTACTTCTCAACAAATAAACTAAAATATAAGAAATCCAGGGGCAGCAGCATAAAATTCAGCAAATACCAAAGAACTTGGTGAAACACCAGAAACATCCCAGTAACATCAGCAATAATAACTGACTGCATACAGAAGAGAATTAATAATGAAAGATGTTCATAGTTTCCAGATGAAAACAAAAGTCACTTCTGCATTAAGTGAAGTGAAATCATACAGGTGAGAGAAGCAACCCATTATCTCTACAGCAATTCTTAGTAAAGTATCGTGATTCCATTGAATGGGCCAATTCTGCATCACAGAAGTTCTGAAATATTAAGAGGGACTACTAATGGAAAATTGTAACATTCTCCAGATATTTTTCTCATGTATATAGCAATCAGATGAACTGCGGTCTGGAAGACTTGCTTGATAAAGATCCTCATTAACAAAAATTAGGCATTTAGTCAATACAAATAAAGAAATAAGTAAAAGATCTGCTTATAAAATGCTACATAATTGGCATTATCTGTAATATGCATCGTATTACTGGAATCAAGTAAATAATTCGCTTTTCTTCTTTAAGCTAACATGTAGAAAAAGACTAGCCTTCTCAAGTGACTTAAAATGAAGGGACACTCACATAGACACCAAGACCTCTTCAAGGTACGTGAACTTTCATACCAAACTACGGTATGTCTACTTTGCATTACGCAGATAACAAGAATTACATAATTTTTCTATTCAGCAAAACATGAGGTTGTTAAAATTTAAACATGATAACACGATCATGCTATCAAATTTTATTGATACAGTTTCCAAGTGAAGACTGAGCTTTGAAAAAATATCAAAGACTTTTCAAATGTGAGTTAGTGCAGAAGATGTTCATTCCACAGATCAAAGAGCACAAGTTCTTCAGGCAGTCATAGCAGAAGTGATAAAAGCCAAGTTTCAGTTTCAGACTACAAAAAATACATGACTTGTATGTGTATATATGTGTGTGTGAGTTTGCAGCTCATGAAACTGACAGGCCATAAGATTTTTGCAGGGTCACACAAAGTCTGAGCCTGTCAGGCTTTCTTTGAAACCAAGCCAGTCTTGCCTTGAAAGAGGCTGATGTAAAGGATTTTCTTTTGAATGATGTTACACCCCTGTCTCCCTCCTTACACTCATGTGCATACTGGAAATGTGACAAACGCAAAGCGTAGCTTTCTGCGATCTCTTTGAGACAGCTCTGCAAGGTTTCAGAACATGTACGTATTCTGTAAGGTCCAAAGTTTTACTGGAAGAGGGCGAAGCCCTGAATTCTGGACGTTCTTCATTTTCAGCATTTAGAACTGAGGGAGTGACAGAAAGCGCAATCTGCTGAAGCGCCAAGGGATAAACATCAACGATGACGTTCCACTCAAGCTAAAGTTTCCCAACCCTCCCAGCAGCCGCTCTGCCCCGTCACACACAGGCTCCCAAGCAGAAGAAAGTTGCCTCCCAAACTCCGAGGACACGAAGACCACAAGGCGCACAGCGCCCAAATACCCCTCCTCATATTCCCTACAAGCAAACCCGTGTGCCCAGTCCCGGCGGCTGAAGGCACAAGGCGGCATTCAAAGGAAACGCGGACAGCCGCTGGCAGGGAGCGATCCAGAGCGGAAGAGGGTGCGGTGCCACGGGACACCCGCGCCACCACGGCGGGAAGGGTTAACCCTGCCTCGCCCAGACCGCGAGAGCTGCCTCCCTCTCGCCTTCCTTCCCTCCCTTCTTTCCCGCCCGGCGCTGCAGCTGCGCCCCGTAACTCACCTCCACCCCGCCCTTCTCCTCATCGGGGCGCCGCTGCCTCCAGGCGCCGCCCCACGGGCGGCCCCGGTGCGCTCTGGGATCCACGCCTCCTCCCTCTCTCACTCTCTCTCCTTTCCTTCCTTCTCCTTCCTCCCTCCCTTCCTTCTCCTCCTCCTTGCCCTCCCCTTCCCGGAACTACGGTTCCCGGCGTGCCCCGGGAGCGCGCGGCGGAGCGCGGGGCCCCGCGGTGGAACTTGCCCGGGTGTTTCCTGGCGACGGGGGAAGTGGAGGAGTCGCCGCCGCGGAGAGTGGGAGCCGCGCTTCTCCCCTCCCCGCTCCCGGGCGCCCGATCTACCATGAGACCCGCCATCTTCCCGCTCCTGCCTGACCCTGGCTGCCTCCTGCTCCTCCTGGTAAAAGCCGCCGGCTCCCCGCTGCACTTCCCTTCCCCGCGCCGGCTCGGGCAGGGCGGTGCTGGGGTGGCCGGCGGGCCCTGCTCGGGGTTCTTGTCTCGCTCCCCTCCCCCGCCCAGCAGGTGCCGGCGGCCGGGAAGGAGGGAGGGCGGGAGGGAGCGGCCCCGGCGGCGGGGCCCGGCGGTGTGGCCGAGGCCGATAGGCTGCGCGCATGGGGTGGGGCCGCGACCGGNGTCCGGGCCCGTGGCCGGGCGGGCGGTGCGGCCTTGCCCCGGCTCCTCGGCTGCCGGAGCCGGCGCGAACGGCCGTAATGGAGCCCCTCTGCAGCCCCCTGAAAGGAGGCTGTGGCCAGGTGCGGGGCGGCCTCTTCTCCCAGGCAGCCAGCGAGAGGACGGGAGGACATGGTCCTAAGCTTCGCCAGGGGAGGTTTAGGTGGGACATCAGGAGGAATTTATTCACAGCAAGGGTGATTAGACACTGGAATGGGCTGTCCAGGGAGGTGATGGAGTCACCGTCCCTACAGATGTTCAGGAAATGACTGGATGTGGCACTTAGTGCCGTGGTCTAGTTGACACGGTGGTGTTGGGTCATAGGTTGAACTCGATTGTCTCAGAGGGCCTTTCCAGCCTAACTGATTCTGTGATTTTTAGTTGTCAGACTACAGCATTTTTTTTAAGTTTTTTTTTAGGCTGGCATTACATGCGTGACCGAAGCCACCTTCCGGCTTTGCCAGTACACAAATGCAATCACTGATGTGTGTGTTTTGTGGAGATAAGTTGGCTGTGTTATACTTCTCTTTTTTATTTTTATTTTTTTTTTAAACGGGCTGATGTGGTGATTCTTACTTTTCCAGAAATTTATTGGGCCAGATTCTGGACCTTTCATAACATAAGTGAACTTGCAGAACTAAGGGGGACTTGTGTGAATAAATTTTAATAGGGTTTTTCTCTTAAAATACTGGTGAGTTTAATCAATCTATTTTAAACATTTGGGAGAATAAAATTGATCAGAAAATTAAAAAATAATTGGAGGTAATGGTAGATAGAACTCTGGAAGTCTGAAGAGGAGTACACAGTAATATAGCTGCTAATGAATGAATGAATTGGTTAGGAATGTGAGGACACGTACATTATGAACAGTACAAGTATTCGTTATCCCTTTGTAATGTGCACTTTCTACCTGGATAAGCTCTGGTTAAAGTATTATGAACTTGGTGTCATTTCAGGGTTAGGAAATACATGTGATTGGTAGGGTTTGAAAAAACACATTTGAAATGTTTATATATAGATGACAATAGCATGCTAAAACACTATATGAGAGACTGAAGTGAATAACCTCATACTTTTCAATCACAACTGTGTATTAAAACAATATTGCTTATGTGCTAGATTGGTTTTCACTATTATTTTAAATACAGACTAATGAGCAAAACCAAGGAGTGTGTACTGTTTAACGACACCATGAATGTGTCCATTAAATGGACAAGTACAAATTTGAAAAAGTGGGCACAAGTTAATGAGTTTTTCTTTCTTCATGGCACAGTCAATCAATCCAAATTTAATATGCATCAATTAGAGTTATGTTTGCCAACAAAAAAAACCAAATGAGAAAATAGCTATGATCTGCAACTTGTTTGTATTTTAGCTGCTGTTTCTTTGTGTATGGGTCATTTAAACTCATTTCTAACGTGGTTAAAAAAAACTTATACACATAAAAGTTTAAGAAGAATACAGATGAGAGTTGTTTTTAAAAAATACAATTAAGTATAATGTTATCTATGTGATTATTCAGCATCATTTTATCAGTCGTGGCCCTGTGTTGTAAGATGCCTAGATGAATCAAGCCAATGAATCATTCCTTTTGGTAGATTTGTTAAGAGTTTTGGAAAAGTTGTTCTGTGCAGTCTGGAAGTGTGAGGGGATCCTCTTTCTTTAGAAGGGCTGAAAAAACTTTGTAGAAGTGTGTTGTTTGTTTTCTTGTGATATTCAGAGTCCCTGATAAATGTATCAGATTGGCTTTAAAGTTCTGGTAACTTTGTTTTTCTTGTTACCATCTGCCATAAACACTTAAGACCAGCAATGCAACTTGGCCCTCTGCTCCACGTCTGAAGGATGTGCCGCCCAACAGAGCCTCTTGAAGCATGGCATATTTTGTAGATAAGAGAGCTTGTTAGTGTTACATCAGTGGTTTGTAGGGCAGAATACACAATGATATGTAGCTGCTAAAACAGCTTACTAAGCTTCATTGCTTAGTAGTAGCAATGAAGTTAACAGAAACTCTTTACTTTTCCAGGCTTTTGGATAAGCATATTTCTTTTCCAGATGGGGATTTAATATGCTGCAAAAAAGAAGAAAAGATACAATGTCAAATCAAAAGAAGTTCTCTTGTCTAAAGTTTGACTGTAGGCGATCACTACAATTGTAGAGAGCTTTATGTCTCACGCTAATATTCTTCTTCCCTGGTCTCACTGAAGTTTGGGTTGACAGGAGGGAGATTGCAGTGCAAAGGGATACCTGCAGTCCCAGCACAACTCTTTGCCCTTCCAACTTTCCAGCACTGTACTGGCCTGCTGGGACTTGAAACTGGAGAGAGGACAGGGGAGGTACAGGCTGGCACAACCCCTGCCTCAAGAGCTGAGTGGAGGGGTGAGCGGTGCACAGCACAGGCTGTAGAGGGTCTGGTACTGCTATGTACAAGACTGGAATAAGAGATGCATGGTAATGTCATGTGGGCCCTGGAGAGAGTAAGATGTTTCTGCCTCGTTGGTATGTTGCTTAATACTGGGTAGGACAGATCTTTAAGATCAATCCAAGACAGTGGAATAAATGCTGATGGGAGAGTGGCTCATCGCATTCTCCCTTAAGGCAAGGTGTGGTTCTTTGGCTTCTCTCTACCCAATCATTCAGTATGTTTGCCTGTACTCACAGTCAGGTATACTTTGCCTGTAAAGAGAATTCTAGAACAAGACTCTGTTGCACATGGTTCTTCTGCATGCGTTTGAGAGGCACTTGTATTGCTCAGTGCTTCCCTGAAGCTCATGCACAGTGTCCCTGAGCAATAGCTGTGGCTGGAAGAAACCACCAACGGATAGTGAGGGAAATGAAGAGGGAAGTTCCTAACTGGAAAAAATACTGTAGGGTGATAATTTTGTTTCTTGTTTTACTGCCACTGCCTTCCATGTCTTGATAATATGACACGAAGTACCCAAATAATGAAAACAAAATGAAATAAAAATTGTCTTTTAACTTAGTGTTAAATATGTAGTAAGTTGCCCAAAGAGAAGTTGAACTCTACATTTGATGTCTAGAGCATATTTCTGTGCATTTGCCTCTCTCTGCATTTGTATTAGAAAACTAATTTTGTAATTGAGACTGCTGCTCAAAATACTATATTATGAATATGAGCATGGGTCAGAAATTGTAGTTACAGGCAAAATTTAGACCACTGAGCCTTATACAATGAAATGGGTTCCCTCCAAGAGTAGCACAGGACTTCTGAGTTGTCCATTATCTGCCGTGATTTCTAAACAGTGAAATAGTAGGTAACTGAGGAACTTTCCCCTTTGGGGAGGGGAAGCAGGAGAGTCTTGAATTCTTTTGAAGACAGCTTGCATTCTTTGTGCTATGCCATATGGTGGGCAAGTTTCCTGTTTGCAGTGCTCAGAAGGAAAGAGAAAAGAAACGGAACTGTTTCTTGGAACAGAAGATTCGAACAATGCTGGAAGATGTATAGATGAGTTATTAACAGTAAGATCTCAGAGATTCTGTTGCTGGTGGCTGTGATGACACACTCCTTCGTTTTTCTTTTGACATCTTTACTGTTCTTCTCCATAATCTACTTTGGTTTTTGTTTGGTTGGTTTTTTTTGTGGTTTTTTTTTGGCAGGACAGCTTTTGTTAAGTAAGAGACTGGTCCTTATATTGCTTTCCCAAGAAAGCAGAATTACCACGTTCTATGTGTTTTAATCAAACCTATTTCATCTGAAAGACTAAAAAGGATTATATGCTGCTATTCAGGAGAACCAATTTTCCACCTTGCAGGCTTGTACAGCTTCCAGATACTTTGTTTGCTTAAGGGGAGGGAATTGTCTCATGCATAAGGCAAGTGTACAAATATGCTGTAAATTTTATACCAGACCTTCTTCAAAACCTCTTCAGGAGAGTCTAGAGGTACATTCAAAAATAGGTGCTTTAATAATGGAGTGGGTTTGGATGCATTAGCAGTAACTTGTTCATTGTTCCCCCTGCCCCTTTTGAGAGTGAGTTCTCTAGTGATCTAGAGGAGGAAACACAGGAACATTTGGGGACATAAGCAGAAGCAATATAGGATGTAGAGATCAGAGTCTAAGGAATATTTTCTTCCAAAACTCCAAACTGGAGAAAGCTCCCTTGAGAAGTAGAGGAGGAGAGGTGCATTATGGAGAATTAGGAAAGGAAGTGAGATTGAATTTCCTTTTGAGAGTTCTGCCTTTACCCTTCTCTTCTCCTTGACATGTCTTCCTTCATCAGGAGCATCGTAATCATTGGTAGAAACACATGCAATTTACTTTTCCAAAACTGTTAGTAATGTCAAGTGCTCATATAGTCTAATTAAAAAAAGTTCATAGATAAGATTTTAGAAGTTTGAATAACTTTAATTTTATTTTTAAATTTACTGTCTCTCAGGTATTTCTTTTTACATTGTTAAGAGTTATTCTGCAAAGTTATTGCTATACTAAACACTAACTCAGAATGGGTTTTTTGCTGCTGATTGAGGATGCTGTGTTTTTCCAAACCAGCTGTAGGACTGTTTCCACTTTAGACCATGCTTTGGTAAAAGGGCCTTACAAAAAGCAACAAGGCATGTTGCAAAAGAATTCCATAATTTTTCCTATTTTTATATATGCTACTACTGAGAATCTGACTACCCTGATAATACACCCTTTGTAGCTAAGAGCCATTCAAACATGTGCAGAGTTCCAGCACTGTGTCCTCCGGTTAAGCACCTGTGACTTGCAGCTTCTTCTAGGAGTGAACCTAGAGTGGAAGCTCTTTCACATGCATGCACATCCACCTTTAATGGTAGTGATCCACAAGATCTGCTCTTTGTGTGGCTGAAAGGACATAAATGTTGTCAGCTGCAGTGGCACTGAGCAAAATGCAAAGTGCAGTGCTCTGCGCCTTAAACCATATAGTGGTTGGAATGGTGAAAGCAACGAGGATGGAACATTGTACGTGGTTACCTAAAGGCAGATGCTCTGTGCATACTTGCAGTAAATAACTGGCAATTGCATACGCAGCACAAGGTTTCTGCTGAACACAGTAAATCTGTTCATCTCTTCTTATTATGGCAAATATTCTAGGTTTCTTCCCTCCCTTGTTTCTTGATCTATGTCTGCCTTTGGCAAGAAAGCTTTGATGGAGGGGAGTATTGAGAGTCTCACTGTATTTACCTGATAGGATGAAGTCGTACAGTTCTGGTTTTTTGTTTGCCACTGTAAGTTTGATCATTTAAATTGGTAAGGACTTCTTAAAAGTCATCTGGTATTACTCCCTGCTCATTGCAAGACTAACTTAGATGGGATTGCTCAGGTTTTTTTCCAGTTGTCTTATATAACTCCAAGGATGGAGGATCTGCAACTTCTCTGGTCACCTGTTTTAGTGTTGAATCAAAACTCTTGAAAGTTTTCTTTGAAAAGTCTGTATGGAGATGTGAATTGTGTACATTGTCTCTTGTCCTGTCACTGCATCTTTGGGAAGAGTCTGGCTCTGCCTTCTCTGTAACCTCTGATTAGGTCGCTGGTAGCAGCAGTAGTAACTTTTACTTAAGGATGAACAAATGCAGCTGTCACAGCCTCTCCTTGTATAACCTGTTCTCCAGTCACTACTCACCTTCATAGCCATCTGCTGGGCTTCACTTCCATATGTTGATGTCTTGTACAGGAGGTCCCAAAGCTGGGCAGAATCCTTCAGATGTGCTCACACAAGTGCCAGATGAAGGGAAAGAATCACTTCCTGTGGTCTGCTGGCTACCCTTTTGCTAACATAGCCCGGTGTTTGGTTGTCTCTGCTGCAAGGTCATGCTGCTGACTCCTGTTCAACTTGCTCCCCAGGACCTTTACTGCAAAGCTGTTTTCCATCTGGTTGGCTCCCAGCCTGTATGGGGTTATTCCACCAGAGATGCAGGACTTTGTGGAACTTTGCAAGGTTTCTGTCAGGCCATTTCTCCAGCCATTTGAGATATCTATGAGTAGAAGTTATTCCCTCTAGCTTATAAACCACTTCTCCCAGTTCCTCTATCCTCAGGGAGTTCCTGAGGCGGCACTCTGTTCCATCACTCTGGTCATTATTATGGACAAATCTTACACCCAGTATTGGTCTGGAGAAACTTCCTTAGAGGCCAGTCAGACTGATATCTTTGGTTACAGCCCTTTGAGCTCAGCAGTTCAGCTGCTGTGTCAGTCACTTTATAGTTCACTCATTCAGTTCATGCATCAACAATTTACATCTAAGGATCCTTTGAGGTGCTGTGTTAGAAGCTTGCTAAAGTCAAGGCAAACAGTGTCCACTACTCTTTCCTTGTTTACAGAGCTAAATGTCTTGCCACAGAAAACAGATTAATTTACTGATTCCAAATATATGCTGGATGGATGTGGCTTCTGGAAAGAAAATTTGTTTCCATAATTCTCTTGGTGACCCAGGAAAAAACATTTGGTCTGGTTCTATGGCTCTGTGTATGTCCCACTTGCTGAAGAGCTTTCTAACTGGGTCTTCTACTCATGTGAGTAATGCTTCTTTTCCCTACAGCTCTGCTATAGGCTCAGACCTCATCAGTATAAAATCAGCCAAAGACAGCATTGAGCGACTAAGCCTTTTCTGTGTACTTTGTCTCTATGTCCCCTGCTAGTTGAGCAGCAGGCCTACAATTTTCTTACTCTTCCTCTCTTCCTTTTGTTGCCAGCATACCTTAACATCCCTCTCTCAACTCCAGCTGAGCTTGGACTGCCGCCAGCTCAAGCAGTATTTCTCTCTTCCTACCAAGTATTTTTCTTATCTCTACCTTCTGTCTGCTGCCTTTTTTTCTTTGAAAACCTCATCCAGAAATTCTGTGTTAACCCATGGAAGTCTTCTGCCATACCAGTGTTCTGCTCAGTGGAGTGGATCGGTTTTGTACTCTGAAGAGGTGCTCCTTGAAGGTCATTAGGTCGTCTTGTGAGCCCTTTTGGATTTCAGAGCTGTGTTTTATGAGTGCACTGAATTAAGACCCAAGTGCCTTCAGGTCTTGTCACTTTATTCAATGGTTCTGTGAAGTACATATTTTTAGGTAAAAAATAAATATCATAGTATATTATAGATGGGATTTTATGTGAGCCCCAGTCATATATGTAAAAATTGCATTAACAGTGGCAATGAAGTGAAACACAGGAGGCCCAAAGTCTTGTTTCCTGGAAGATGTAATTTTCCACATTTATGTGTTGGAGTCTCCCAGCTGCTTCACTTTGGGACCAAAATGAAGGATATGTTAATTCCCAGAGAGATTTTGGGTATATGGTTTGCTGCATTGTTTCAAAGCAAGATACTTCTGTGTGGCTTGTATTTCTTTAATGACTGAAACTTTGTATCCTAAATGATGCTCACGAAACAGGAACCTGAGCAGAGCATAGAGCTCTAGAAATGGAGTATAGTAAATGACCTGGTTCCTTGGCATGCGTTTTTGCAGCCAGCCTGTCTTCTCTCTTGTCTGGCATCAGTGATTCTTGCCTGTTTCTTGTGTGTTTCATTGAGGTGCATCCAAAAAATATATGAATGTCTGCAAGGGTTTTTTGGGTTTTATTTTCATAGATTTGTGAAAAGGAGAGAAGAAGAGCAGTCTAATCTCCGTTGTAAAATAACTGGCAGTAAAGCTTATATTTTGTCTCCAACTGGATTCGTGTGGCAATTGGGCATAAACACAGAGAGAACTTGTTCATTAGGAACTCTGCAAGGAAGTATTTTGAAAGGCAAGGAATAGGTGCCTGTTCCAATGGTCTGGAAAAAGAAAACAACAGCTGTGATAGTGTTTTGCTGTTTCCCATAGCTGTCGTGATTATGAAGTGATGATATAATTAACTTTCTCAAAAGCTGCACAAAGGGAAAGCTTTTCAGTGATGTATCCATATTTGTAATCCCAAGAAAAGCTTTTTGTTCCTTTAGTCAGTCTATCACTTCTGACTCTCATAGCTTACTGAAATCCCCTCTCTTAACTCTTGCTAGAAACACTTAGCTCCTAGATCCTTTGCCAGTCATAAAAATTACGAATTTTCATAAACATGTGTATGAAAAAAACTTTTTTCCTCTTTTTTTTTTTTTTGCTTTCCCCCTGTTGAGTCAATTCACTTGGGATTTTGGACAACATAACTGAAAGACAAATTGGTTGCTTCACAAAGGTAATTAAGACAGTATGTGGTGCAGGGGGTGAACAGTTAGGGGTTCTTTCATACTAATGATCCATTAATTAGTGAAGGGAGCTCAGCGAGTGTGCGGGCCTCTCAGGAATTACCTTTGAATGGCATTTAAATCTGCTTTGGTTAAAAAGGTATAATTGAAGGGGGAAGAGGCCTTTTTCTTTTTAGTGTTTTTTTTCTGTCAACATAGGCCAGTGGAATTTGCTGAACCAATGCAAATGTGTACGTATAATTGGTGTTACATAGATAATAAATATTCTTAAATAAGCCAATAAATGGCTGTGATACCTTGCTGATGATTTTGGTAACAGCTGTGGTTGCAGCAGCCTTCCATGTTGAGAGCTGTAAGATTGCTACATGAAGCTGGTCAATTGCAGAGCCAGGGTGTCCAAAACTTGCTCCCAGTTCAAGCACTGCACCATGTTAGTGTGTTCATATTATTTTTAGGACCAGTCTGGAATACTTGCTTGGATGTTTTTGTGGGAGTCAGCTTGAAGCTGGCAGGTTTAATATTCCTTGAAGAGAGGAAGACCAATCTTTGTATGATTTTCTTTTGTGCATTTCAAAATATCTGTGGCATGTGTCCTGTCCTCTGTATTATTTATTCTTCTGCTGTCCAGAGTTATCCAGGATAAATTGACTGCATATGTGCAGGCCCTTAGCAGCTGTTTAGGGCAGAAAGAAAATAGCTCTTATACAGTCTGAAATTAGCCTCTCATTCTTCAAGGTATGTGCAGCTGTGGTCCTAAAGGTGAATTTTTCTCTTCGGGTTCAGGTAGCATTGCTTTAATCAGTGCTCTTCCCTAGAAGATAGCCAATGGATTAATTGTAAAAAGGTATATATATATTTTTTTTACCTCCTCATTTGAATTGGGAGGTTTTTCCCATGCCAACTTGTCAATTAGAGTGCAGCTGTGGAGTCGTATTTCTATTACACAGAATCACTGCTAATTTGGAAACATCCCTTATCGACTCATATGTCATTTTAAGGTAGCAAGCAATAAATGCTAGCCTAAAAATTGAGGTAAAACATTTGTTAGAGACAACCTAATGGATGTCCTGAGACCTTTAATATGCTATGATTGGCAGTTTGCAGGACTGTGGAAGTTTGTGGAGTTTGCATCACAGTTATGCCTGGAATGAAGAAAATAAAATAACCAAAATAATGTATGTTTAGATTGTGTCCTAAATGGATTTATTCTAAAGTTCAGAGTTCTGATGTTAAGGGAATGATAAACAGAGGCAACAAAATGTCATTGTATTTTATAAAGCTTGTAATTTTGAAGTTCTGACGTGTTCCTCATTTTGATTTCTCAGAGAAAGAGGGAAGAGCAACAACACCAGACTGAATGTCAGTGGTTTTAATGTATGGGCAAACACTTCATACACTACAAATGGCTGCATCACAAAGTACTGTAGCTGTCTTTTGATAGTTGTACAAACAAAACCTTAGTTTCCTGCTGAAGTGTTAGGAGGTAATTTGATGAAAAGTGGCATCTCAATCATGCTGAAGGAAAAACAAAATCTGTAGCACAAGGAAGGTCTTTATGATAGTGGAAGTATTATTGCTAAAAGCTCTGTATCTGAGGTTAATAAATTGGGTGCTCACACGTGGGTTGGTTCCGGTGGAGATTGCAGAGCATAACATAATATGTAATGTGTAATAGGAAAAGTGGAAGAGGGTAAAAATTTAACTTGAACGGCTAATTGTCACAGAATCATCTGTATGTTTGCTGCCCTGCTCCATTGTTTAGTTCTAATCATCATCATCTTCAGCATCAAATAAGGATGAGCCAGATCAAGGTGGTTATGATTCTGTGCTTTCAAAATGATTTTGTTATCCAGAAGTACAAACAGGCAGCTGCACTAATGTAAATGGTACAATTTAAAGTGTTATCGAAGACTGGCTTGTCCACTTGTCTTCCCATATGTTGACTTCAGAGTGCGAGTTAAACTAGTATGTTTTGCATCCCTTTGGATACACTAGGTGAGGAGAATGACCCAGCTGTATTTTTCGTTTAAGTATTTTGTTTGTCTGTTGCTTTTACTACCTTTTTTTTTCCCCTCTTGACCCAATGCCTCAGCTGCATGGTTTAGAGCAGTATGGGTCCAGTGTGGGTATTTTTCTCATGGAGGGAGAGTTGATGTGTGTTTATGGTAGTCCTTATATTGGCATTTGAGCAATTGGGTTCACTACTTCATACCCACTCTTAAAACAAGTTCCAGCCTGAAAGGTAAAACTGAACAGGTTTGTCCTTGCTTTAAGTTCCACCCTTTCTTGATAAAGCAAAGATCTGGAGAACTTTGTTTTAGAGCAGAAGAGTAAAAATCTATTCAACATCGCAACTAGATTGTGTAATTAATAAAAAGCTAAGCAGCTAGAAGTGATTACGTGTTGAAGTTGATAATTTCACTTTAAGAAAGTTGGTTTTGTCTTATTGAAGAATAAATTCAATATGTAGTTAAATATGTCAAAATAGAGATTGTGTTTATTTTTAAAGCAGTAGAATGTGTGTAGGCAGCAAGGATGGAAAATTCTGGTATCCACTAATACGTTCAATCCTTCAGATTATTCCAAGGTAGCAAACATTCACGTGGCGTAAGAAATATGACTTCTTGTGGAAACACTACATTTCCTTTTGGTTTCTTCCTCTGAGATTATGCTTTAAAGGAGAGATTCTGAATTCCGTGGCTGCTCCTCCCACAGAATGACATTAAAGTTTTTGTTTCATTTTAATATGTATTTTTATCAACAGTCCAAGAATGAACAAAACATAAATATATTTGTATTATTTAAAAAAAATAAAAGCTTATTTCTTGTTCTGTGATAGCCCTGTGTAAAAACTACTAAAGGGCACTGGAAAGCCTGTAGATTATAATGAATAACAGGGTAGTATGTTGCTTTCTGTAATAAGAAATGGAATTACAAGTACACAGTCTCCAAGGTTTAAACTGTCCACAACAAATTTTTTGATAGTGGCCAAAACAGAGAACAGGGTCTTTTTCCTTGACTTAGTGAAAAGGGGCAGCATACTATTCTGCTCTGCCAGCCTTACCAAAGGCTTGACCAGACCGAGCTGCCCTTTGTTTCATATTGCTGGGTCATGCTTTAACAAGTTGAGGACCTTGAGGGTACTGGCTGTCATACACAGCAACAGCTGCTTAATTTGTGCTAATCATTTTGGAGATGGCATTTGTGTTTTATGTGTGTTACTCCTTCTTGAAAGTGTATCCTTGTGTTGTTGCCAAATAATCAGAGCAGTTGGCAATATGGAAAAGAAAGAGTTATCGGAACATGAGGTGTTTTTTCCTAAAAAGCTGCACAAATGTGACCTTTCTTTTTCAGGGGAATTCTAGTTGCTTGTGTAAGAGAAGCAGCTTGGTAAATAAAATACCTAAAGTTTCAGAGTTTTGAGTAGTTTCCTGGGGAGCTGAATTCATGGCTTTACATCTGAAAAAAAAGCTGAAACAGGCTTTAAGGTAGATTCCTATTTGTGAAGATGTGGAGCACTCTGAACATTATTCATAAATTAATACAGATATCTGTTTACATCTTTTGAAGGTGTATGGACTGTGTTGTCTCTATGTGGGTGTATAAGGTAAGGAAACCCGTGGATCATAACCCTGACTGGAGATTACTCTTTTCCCTAAAGGCCAAGAGAAATAACTGAAAGTTACAAATAATTCAGCTGGAAATAAATTACAGGTCTTATCTCTGTGACATTTTTTTAGACACACCTCATGTCATTTTTTTGAGCCCTCACTTAAACATTTCTATAAAAGACCATGATCCATAGGTTTGTGCCCAGAGATTTAAGCTTTAGAATTGTGTCTGGGTGCATGATTCTGCTGCTAATAGCTTTATGGAAAAAAAATGCAATGCATGGACTGCATGTTGTGATAATGATGTTTAATTCTCATCTCTGCAATGGACTTCTTGAATGAACATCTTGTGTCTTCTAATGATAGTTCACAAACTGTTGAGAGGTTAACTTATCCATTTTCTGGAAATCCTTGGTGCTGTGGTATCAGGCCACTGAGAGATCTCTGCATCTATGAACCATTCCCAGTCAAACAGGACAATCCTTCAACTCCTTTGCTTGTGTGTTAAGTTCAGTTTTAGGAACCATTAGCTGAGAGTTCTTTTTCCGGATCTGGCATGTCAAATCAATATAATTTGGATTTTCAAAGATAGCGTTATAAATTGTGAATTTTTCTGTTTCCAGTATTTTCATTTGAAAATAAGTTTTTCAGTATTAATAAGACATGCACCTACACCAAATATTCCTTCCATATTAAAATGGGAGTGGACAAGATATGTGGAGGACAAAAAACTGCACAACTTCTTTTTAATGTCATGGTCTCTACTTAGCTCTGTGCACTCTTAGCTCTACCTCACTGTTTGGCTAAAACAGCGTAAAAGTGAGCTGTCTATCAAGGCTGAAGAAGCAAGTTTACTTTTCTAGCATATATATTATCCATATGTCAGTTTAGTTAGATTTTTTTCTGTTCTCCTGGACATTAGTAACTGCAATCTTTAAATCTATTTTAAGTAGCTTCTTTTGAGCATTTTAAATTTTCCTGACTAAATTTAAGATATGACTCTTAAGTGAAAATTCTAAGAAATTTTTTTTTGTTACCCATTTAAAAATTGCTCTGAAAACTTGAATATAGCTGAGAAGGAATCATTAGTTAGTGTTTTGAACTAACAGAACTTTGTCTCATAGTCTTATAATGAAAGCAACTTACATTACCAATAAAATCCTGCATATTCATCAGGGATGGCAGCAGTCAGTCTAAGTTATGAAAATGTTTGGGCACAGTCTGGAATGAAGTGGTGACAACTAAGAGTTGAACTGTTCTCACTGAGAGGGTGAATAATGTTCTTTTTTTATTTTCCCTCAGCATTCTCTATTTACTGTTACCTCTCTCTGCTCTGAACTTTGTGGTTCATTATGGGGCTTCTGGGAATGCTGCCAGCAAGATGTTCCTGATTGATGGTTCTGAAGCCAAAATTCAGGGGCTCTTACAATGTCTTGCCGGCTTTGGCATTGCTGTCTTCTGGGATTGCTTTCAATTTGTATCATCCTACAGCAGGCTGTAAACCCGTCTGCTTCCTGTTGTCCAGGCGTTTAATGCAGACCTCAGAGCAGCAGCAGATCAGCAGCATGCATAAAAAAAGAGGTACTCAGGGACTGACAGTCAGCAGCAGGGTCCTGGGTGGGCTTGAACTTCAGGTAGTTACTTCAACATGTCAGTCTGGATTAGATGTGGGCTAGAGCTGGTTGCCAAATGTAGAATGATTTTGTGTTAGAGGAGAAAGATGGTTTAGTTGTGTGCCTTTAGAATTTCCCAGCAGGAGGAGAAGGTAAATGTAAAGTTTAGCAAGTGAAAATGAAGGCTGTTCTTGTTGATTGCCTTGCAGGTGTAGTACTAATTAGAAATCATAATGCTCCATGAATACATTTTCTGTATTCTACAGATAGTTTGCTTTGGAAATGGGGACCTCTGTTTCATTATGTGCATTAAAAAATAAAGGCACAAAGAACTAGAATGCAACAGACCTGGGTTCTTTTTTCCTTTTCTTGCAGTTTTAAGGTTATGCACATTTAAACTGTTAAACTCTTCTGCAAGAAAGTGGCATGTAATGTATAATAAACTTGAAAAAGAAATACCATTAAACCTATAGGTCTGTCTCTCCTGTCCACTTAGCAATTAAAGAACTAACAACACTAACTGGTGCTGGTAAAATGTTGTTAAAAGGTTGACCTAAATCTCTTGAATAATTAGTGGGCTTTATTAATTGGATGTGTGGAATGGCAGTTGAACAGCAATACTGTCAGCAGAAGGTGAGTTGAAACTGGGTGTGCTTTTATTCCTCTTTGGGAAAGCAATATGAAACCTAGCAGAGGTTCAGTGTTGGGTATGAATAGTTGAATAGGTTCTGTTCAGGCATTTTGTTTTCTGTAAGGCTGCTTGTGTGGCATTGCATGGTGTGTTCGGGAGGATGATAGTGGCTTTCGAGCAGTGCTTTGAGGTCTTTCGTTGGAAACAATCAGAATAAATCCCAGCCAATTCATAGTTAGTCCTCAGAAGCGACTGGTACTGGCTCCCTAAGCCATTGGCTAACTTCGAGTGAGGATCAAAACTTGATCAGAAACACTAAGATTTCTGTTTTCATTAAACTTCCCAGTAAAAGCATGACCAGTGTTATCTTCAGAAACTCCCAGGAACCTGAGCCATGATGTTCCTGCTTTATTTGGCAGTATTTCTGAGGACCAGAAGAGTAAAAACACATGTCAACTCCTCTTCCCTCCCCTCATATGAGCTAAAGTTTATCTTTGTGAACATATTTTTCAGTTCCTGATTTTTCCCCCCAGCAATGTATTCTGTAAGTGCATAAAGCTTTCTGCATTCATTTGTTTTAGTCTACATGTGTTTTGTCATTTTTCTGTAGTGTTAAATGGTTGTGAGTAGATTATAAACATTCTAATCTAACTTGAGCAGTTTCATTCAAGTATTTAATATATTCATATTCTACTCTATTTTAAAAAATCTTTTTATTTCATAGCTACTTAGTTTTACCTTCAGATTTTCAGTATGAATGTTTAAAAAGTAGAAATATAAAATATACTTAATTTTATCCAATGTAAATGCAGAAATCTGAGTTGTTTTTAGGTGTGCTTATGTAACCAATTTTCCTTTTGAATTATTTTTTCAAAATGCTTTCTTCAATGAGTTTGTAGCTATCTTGTCATGCCAGTTTGAATTTTTTTTTTTACTTCAGTTACAAATATGAACAGTCATTCATATGTCCTGCTATGGGCCAGTGGAGTGTAAAGTTTGCATTTAAAAGTGAAAAATTCTGACTACTTTTTTTAGCCAGTATGTTTTTCAGAACATATGTTCAATACCTGTTATAAAGTGTGTAGCTGATATTCAGAAATTATTTCCTCAAAAATGTCTTATTTTCTGCGCATAGGTATCAAGCACAGGCCTCAAAAAAGGTCAGAAAATATTCTCAAAACAGTATAGCTTCTTAGCAATTTAAATACAAATTGGTATTCCTTCATGATAAATATTAATACTAGTAATATCATAAACCCTCTTGCATCTCATGGGACAGCAAGATTACTGGGTCAAAAGGATGTGTTTTCTTCCTTACAGGCATTATACCTTATTGAAAGCTTCAGCTGGAGTGAGTCTTGCATATTTATTGACATTTCCTCAAGGAATGCTTTTTTTCCCCTGAGTCAGTCTACTTATTACGAAAAGTTTGGCACCCACAATTATTTAGTCAGTATAAAATGTTTGAGAATGTGATTATGAATATATTTGACAAAAAATTTTCATACTTCTAGTGGAAAAAGTATTTCAATTATCTCAGATTTTGTGCAACTTTTGGGGAAAAGTGTTCTTAGTCTCAGTATTTTTCTACTACTGTGATATAAAGGGACAATAGCGTATATGGTTAATTTGTTTTTCACCTTCAATACATGAAGATGTTTGGAGTATTTGTTTTGGTGTTAATGTTTTAGTACATGCAGCTTGCATCACATTTCCACAGTAAGAGTTAAGAAAGCAATCACAAAATTTATTTGTGCTATAAAGAAGTATTAGTTTTAATTCCTTTTTTCTGCATATAGCACAGTCTAGTAGAGGATCTCATTGGTTAGTAAGTCCTGTGCTTTCATGGTGCAGTTAAATATTTGCATTGTAAGTTTAGTGTATTTTTAGTGTGTTGTGGCAATCTACAAGTGTGACTGCAGTTCCTGATCCATTGAAGTATATCTGCTAAGTAACAGAGCCTATTTCTCAACTGCAAATGATATGCTTATCTGTGTTATGTTTAATTTATGTGTAACTTATCCTATTAGATAAGATTTGAGTTGCTGCTGGAAAGTTATACTAGAAAAAGCCAAGAGGGTTTAAGGAACTGGTATCTTACCCTTTCAGTTTGTTTAGACAATATGAACTGTTGAGCTCCCATGAAAATAGTTACACCAAGACTACTGCGGAAATTCTTTCAGAGTGTGATGGTGATGCAGAGCTGTGTGCAGCAGCTGAAAAGTTCCTGCTTTCTAGAGGCTTGCATGGATTTTCTCTGTAAACAAGCATTGTCCAAGATTACAAGCAGGATAAGTAACTCTGTGGTCTTCAGGGTGATCCGAGGTTCTTGAGGCCTTGCAAGGCAGCTGAAGCCTTAGAGCATTGAATTTGCGGTCACCTGCAGTAGGATCAGAAGATGGCCAACAAAATTAATGTTGAAATACCTTGTCCATTATTGTCTAGAGTGATATTCCAACTGTTATTGTTAATTGTAGCTACTGCTTCAATTGTACACAAGTTAGGTCAAACCTAACATTTGCAACAAAGCAGCACATGCGTACAAATGAAACCTGTGCCAGCTCATGCACATGCTGACCTGACCCATTACTCACTACAAACATAACTTCCACTACCAGAACCTCCCCACAGCAACAACATGGAAGCTGTCATCCCCTGCACCACCCAAGGGGTGATGAGGAGGTGTCTGCACTAATGGTTGCCGTCAGCTGGTTTCTTCTCTGGGGATAATTTGGCCGGTGTGGATCTGGGTCTGTACAGGTAGCTTCTCAGTCCAAAGGCAGTCCTACCTTCTTGCTGCTCAGTAGTCAGCAATGCCAGTATCTTCAGAGGAGCTCCCTGAACACAAGTTGCCTGCTGCAACTTGTGCATCGCATAGCTTGCCTTATCAGATAATTTTTTGGCAGATTGTGTTGTTAGGCTGCCTGTTTAATCTCTGGACCTCACAACTCAACTATTAATTTTGTTTCTCTACAGTCATCTTAAAGCCACAGTTTAAGCCACAAGTCACTTGTCTCAGGCAGTTGAAGTGCCACAGGAAGACTGTGCAAACTCCACCACAAATCTTAGATTTGCGTTTAAGAATGGTATCTTGTTCAATTACCAGGAGAGAAGCGCTGGTACATATTTTGTATTCCAACAGCTGGTGTGTTTTCAGCCTGTAGTGTAAGATAGAGTTATATGCTACCCAAGGGCCTCTATATGGGAAATGCTAAAGGATCAGTATTTTCACTGAGAAGTGGTTGGTGATCCACAAATCGGAAGGAATTGGAAATGATTGATTGCTGCAAATCTCACCTGTGTGCCATTTACAGTGATAGTTTGAGAGCTGTTGACAGTGTTTCGCTAGAAGTTTCCCACCATTTTTGAAGTTGATCTTAAGGAAAGCAGGGATCCAGCTAAGCTGGTTTTTTTTTCAATCAAATATTTCATATACACTTGTGGCAAACATTAGGAAACTTGGTGTATGACATTAAATGAGTTTTTTGATAAATTGTAAGCAGTGTCAAAGGCAGGTATATCCTGGAGGCTTGTTCTTTGTAGTCATGGTCCTACTATAGGTTCAGGATAGGTCTCAGGCTCTTCCATAAATGAGAGAACCTTGTATCACCGGTTCCTGGTACACAGCTGCTCTATGTGGTTTTATTTACATGATCTTTATGCTTTAGCTGTGTTTTTCCTTGGTGCCTCTTGAGCCATAAGCAGATTTTCTTTGCCCCTCAAGGAGTAAATAAGTCTCTGGGAACATCGGTAGAGTATATGTTGTGTGCTGCCGCATCTCAGTGCAGGGTGTCTCTGTTACTCTCTGGTCTCTACCCAACTCCTTGACCTGTGCAGTCCAGTCAGTTCTCTTCCAAAAACCTTCCTTTTCCTTTCCTGGTATCTCTGTCAGCTGAGGAACCATACATCAATTGAAAACATGAAGGCGTCACAGCAGAACATCTGGTCCAAGCCCAGACTGTACTTAGAGAAGTGATGACTTTCTGACTGGCTTGCTCAGGATGGAAACATTCATGTGCCAGACCAGAATCTTTATTATCCTACTCAAAAATTTGCACGCTTGTCTCTCTCAAAGCAAAAATAAATTGTGACTCACTGATACCTCTCTCACCTGGGATAGAACTCAACCTCCTATTTCCTTTCACCACATTTTGAGAAAAAAAGATCAGGGCCATTTGCACTGAACATGAGAGTGCCCACCCATAAAACTGTGTATTGCTGTGGGAGTTGCATGAAGAGTAATGCAAATGTTGCTTTGTAATTGAATGATTTGGCTGATTTGGTGTCTTGTTTTTATAGTCTGATGTGCCTATTGCATGCTGGGACTTAAGCAGTGTCAACTGGAAATACAGAGGGAGATAAAAGACTGTAGCTAGTTGAGTTAGATATATTGAAATAGTTTCCTAAAACAGCAATAAAAATGCAGGCAATTGAGGCTTTACTTAATGAGAAACGTTTTAGCCAGACTAGTCCGGTAAGTGACAGAAGGAATGACTTGGTGAAACCTCTGTGCCCACACACTTCTGGGTTGTGTGAGGTTGCGGAAATGGGGTTTCATTTCTTTCTTCGGAATGAAGATATGACTATAGGTTAATCTTAAAGGTGCAAAATTTACCTATAACATTTCTGCCTACTTAATAGAGAATGGTATTAAAAGAGCCAATTTTGCTTTACATGTGAAAGTATGTTATATCTGTAGTTTATTTGTGTATTTGTAGTACTGCTGTCATCTGAAATGCATTGACTGAATTACAGTTCTTTTACTCTTTTCATCCAGCTTTTGAACTGCAACACTTAAAAATCACACATAAGTTACTACTTTACTCCTGAAACATACCTTACTGGTTTGCTTTCTCTTTTTAGGTGTCTTGGCTTTTTAATCCAGCAAGAAGTGAAATAACAAGTCTAGATAGTGGAAATATAGATGACATTCTAAGTAAGTACTTCAAATGTTTTTTTTTCTTTGTATGTTGGCAGTTACTTAGCTGTGTGAATATTGCAGTGATATTAAATGAATATTCATACCCTAGCTTTGAATATATGAATTGCAATCGGCTTAGAAATATTAAATGCCTGTGGTCAAAATTAGCTGTCTGAACCAATGTATTGCAATGAGAATTTGAAGTGTCTTAAAAAAAATTAATGGTATCTTGTTTGCAGAAGGGAATGCTTGATTACATAACCAAAACCAGTCTAGAGGGCATTTTGAAAGTTCCCCCCAAAAAATAGCAGCAAGTGAAACCCATGGTGCTGGGCCTCAAGTATATTGCTTGTTCAGCTCTGCCTTTCCTCAGGTTAAGCACTCTCCTGATTCTGGTGGCTCAAAGAATGGAAATCTGTAAATTAAACAGATGCGTGGTTTTTGTCCGAAACCTTTTCCTTGGAGAAGTATGCGACTTGCCTGTATCTGGTTGTCTTTGCAGGAAGAAGTTATTACATTGTTTCTAATATATCCAGGGGAAAAAAAAAAAAATCTTTATTAAGGTCTGGGCTAGGATCTGCCTTATGTTATGGGATTACTTTGTGATACAAGATCTGTCTGTAAATGCCTTTTATAGAGTGGAAAATATAAGATGATTTTATACAATGTAATTCACAAAAGGGAATATATGCCAAGTGTAAGTGCTTCTAAAATTCATCCCATTACTTTCAATAAATACTTTATGCGTTGGAGGTAACCCTAAAGTTTTCAGTGCTTGTTATTTACCTATTCACCACTTGCATCCCTTGCTGATAATGAAAATCTTAACACCATAATTGTAATCAAACTGTGGTGTTCCCCAGCCTACTCAAGTCATCTTTACCAGCATGTTGTGTTTTCCAGGCTTTCAGCATCCTAACCTTCACATGTAACTGCTCTGTAACTTTGTCAGTTTTCTGCTTTGTCAGCATTTCTGCTTTATAAAGCTGTGGCTGATGTTCTGTAATTTGAGTATGCATTACATTTTTTTTCAGTGTCTAGGCCAGTACAACTACTAAAAATCAATTTAAAGCATGGTTGGTTATTATAGTCTGTTAAGGTCAGACTTTATTTTTGAGCAGAAGATTTATCCTTTTTTGATTTTTTTTTTGGTTGGGTTTTTTTTTTTTTTTTTGGTATGTGAAAAGGAGCACTACCTCATCATATGTATCCCTGTAGTATTGAATTTTTTTAGTGTCCCTTAGCATGTTTCTTTTTTTGGGGACTGAAAATTTCTTTGCTACCTTTTGCCATAGTATCCAGGTTAAATAAGACAAGTAAGGACAAGTCAGAGCAAGTTGCACAGACAGGCTGCCTGTTCATCAGTCTTCTACCCCAAATAGTTGGGACTTCAGCTTTTAACTGGTTTTTAACATTTACTCATAATAGAGCTCTAATGCTTAAGAGATACTAGAGTTCAATTTCTGGATGTGAGTGCCTTAATTTTAAATCCAGAAATAATTTTTACTGCATGTGTCACTTAATTACTTCTTGTGTGTCTTAATATCTCAAGTATTTACATTTTTTTTGTCTTATATATCTATAAAATCAATAGAACACTGGACTGGAGGCGTCTTTCATCTCTTTTCCATTTGTTACAGATTATATTTCAGATAAGATTTACCCTAGCAGTTTTCTGGCAATCAGACTAAGCTTTATGCTGAATAATCTAGAAATACTTGCTTTTGTAGTCTTTTTGCACATATTTTTATAATCTCACATAAAAGAACTGAGAAGTTTGCCTCACATTGTGACATTGGGCTTTTTCTTTTTCTTTCTTCTCAGACAATGCAGATGTTGCTTTAGTTAATTTTTATGCTGATTGGTAAGTTATTCAAGTTGGTTTTTTTGGGTTTTTTAATGTTTAAACTTCTGTCTTTTGAAAACTGTCATGTTTGGCTATAGTTTTCTAGTTGAAAATACAGTAGTCTGTTGCTTTCAAACCAGTTCTTTCCCAGGTTTATGTCCGAATTGCTTCTCCTTCTGTGGATGTTTGCTTGAGTCACATTATAATAGGCTATAGCTTTAAAATATTACAACCTTAATGATGATCATTACTTTCAGGAATGCAGTAATAACCCCTTAACATAGCACACTGCCAGTCTGTGATGTAACCTGACTTTTGAGGGAGAACAGATCAGTTTTGCTCATGGAAATTCTCTGCTTTATGGGTGGAGAAGAATGAGGGACAAGAAGCCATTGTAACATATACATGGTAACATATACATGCTACAGAAGTGTGTAACATACAGCTGTGCTGCCCAGAGTCAGGTTTTTTCAGAAGGTGGACTTCATCTCTCTTGGCATTTTGAGAGTAAGACTTGCTCTTCACTTACATGTTGGGTGTTGTGGACATAACTGCATCCCCAGGCTGTCACTGTTAGGTTTAAGGTGGGTTTCAGTGCAGGCTGGTTTATTGCAAGTCTACTCCTTGAAATCTCGTTCTCACAACTTCTACAGTGCCATTATGCATCTCCAATTTTAAAATCTGCCATGTGTTTGGAAGGACAGAATATAAAATAATTTTATTGACATATTAGTAATGGGCTTGTGCACTACTGTTACCCTAAACTCCCTAAAGCCACCAAAGCATCTTAACAATCCTACAGCCTTTTCCGTGGGCAAAGAGAGAGAATCTGATTCAATATCTGACATTACTGGAAGAAGGGACCCATAGCATTCTCTTTGTTCTTACTGCTGTAAAAGCAGTCTGCTCAAATTCTGCCAAACTTGAGCAGTAATATAATACATAAAACTTACAACTTGTATTGTTGACCCCTAGAAAATTACCTGTTGTATTTCTGGAAGGTGTTGGTGAATATTTCAATCTCAACAATCTAAGGAACTTCTTTTACTACATTTTTAAAATTACTTTCCCAGGGATAATTCAGGTAGAAAAAAATGAACAACATACTTTCTGAATAGAATATCTTTCCTAAAGGCTTATAATTAATTAGTGGTGTTTCCTAGGGAGATAAAGCAGGGGAGCATATCTTGAACTGTGTATTTTTTCAGAGTTACTTTTTTTTTCCACACCTGAATTATTCAAGTTACTTTTGAACTGATTTTTATCCAGTCAGTTACTGGGATGATTACAGGTAGATTTGATTTTTCCAATAGCTTTTCTTTCTTTTCTTTTTTTTTCTTTTTCCTTCAAAGATTGAAATGTTACAGTAGTCATCAATTAAAATATTTCAAAGTGATGTGTTGAAGTTACAATCTTGCATTCTATTTACAGGTGCCGCTTCAGCCAAATGCTGCATCCTATTTTTGAGGAAGCTTCTAATGTAATCAAAGAAGAATATCCAGATAAGAATCAAGTGGTGTTTGCTAGAGTAGACTGTGATCAGCATTGTGAGTAAATCCTGATTTAGGTTTTTCTGTGCTGTCCTGCTACTAAGTTACTAATTGTATTGAAAAATATGCTAAATAGCCATGTGAAGTGTAGCTGTACCTGGCCTATCATTTAGCCCAGGGTTGCTTTTATTACATCAGCAAACCTCTTCTTCCAAATTTGTCAGGGCAATTTCCAATGTTTCTTTCTCATTGCATCAATTTTTTTTTTAATTAGTTCAGCCTATCTCATTTAATGAGGAAAAAAAAGGCTGGGATTATAAATTGAATTGGCTCACTGAGGTGTCAGAGAAGCACTAGTGCAACAAATGATGCAGGTCTTCACAACCAAGAAGAGGAAGGGGTAACCTACCATTGTCAGCGTGAAGAATATGTTCTGCTCAGGTCTTCTTCCACCTCGGAGTCATGGTGGTGGTTATAAGTTTCATTTCACACAGCCAGGCAGAGATCAGATCTTTGCTTTGCTGTTTGTACACATGCCAGCAAACAGTTGCCTATTTGGGTTGCGTTTTCCCCATGCCCAGACATACATGAAAATGATATGCAAAATCTTATTTTATGCTGGTACTAATCCCTAAAGTTCCTTTTAAACCCCTAATAGGTAAAATGCAAGGAACATCTGCTGCACATTGAAAGGCAAATGGATATCACCAGGATTTTTATTACATTTATAGGATCAGCAGTGTTGTTTTATGCTTCTTGGAGAGCAGCATTTCCAGGAATAATTTGTTTACAGTGGCTTGTGATTCCCAAAGAGTATTAACAGCAGAAATTCAGTTTAATCAATACTGTTTGTACTATTTGGGCTTTACAAAACTGTTAGTTTGTAAGAATAAGCGTTACTGGAAATTATCTTTTCATGTCAAGATAATGACAACAGAACTTTCTCTAAAGTTCTCACTAAAGACCCATTTAAACTGTGTTGTTGTGTTTTATTGTTAAGGTTTAAATTAACTGCTGAAATCCTTGCTTTTATTGCTGTAGCTTTAGTTGCTTGAATAACTCAGAGAGTCTGGGCTGCTGGATGGCCAGTGTTTAGCTGTGAGATGTTCTTGTCATAGCAGTTACATAGTTAAGAAAACATTTTTTTGCCCCCACCAAGTGTTTGAAACACTTTAAAAGTTTGTTACTTAATCCTCTCATATGCTCTTTGAATTAAGGTAATTGGAACTTGTTACATAGAGCTGAGAGGAGGAGATGCTACAGAAGAGATTGTCGTCCTTCTCCTGGGAGTACGTGTAGTGGGCTAAGTAGTAGGAGGCAGCCAGGAGTTTTGGTCTTTCTTTTTATTTCTGGAGTACCATTAGTTCTCTGTATTTACTATTTTTGTCCTTAATTGAAGTAGATGAGCATGACTGCTGCTGCAGAAGATGTAAAATGTGAGAATTAAAAATAAAATCCTTTAATGACAGGCAATTTACGTTGCCTTCTTGAATTAAAATACAAAGTTGTATATGTCATTCCTACTTTCTAGTATTTATTTGCTGGGTTGTAAACAATGGTACGTTTCATGGCACACAGTTATTGGATATGTCCTAAAGTTTTAGGTATTTTAACTTGGATTTTAAAGTGTGCAATAGCAGCTTTTTAGTAAGAGAGTGGATGTTACTATATTATCAAGGTTTGGCCTGCTGTAGTATTTTGCTGAATGCTGGGGTCAAGATTGTTAGTGGTTTGGGTTTTTTTACTCAAGCTTTATATTTTTGTATGTGTTTACATATTTCAGCAACACTAGAGGGTTTATGTCAATATTTTGGTGTTTTGTTATGCCTGCAGATTTCATACCACTAGTAATTCACTATTAGAATGATGTTCTAGAGATGGTGGATTATTTGCATTACAAATGATCTGGTTCTTTTTGAGGCCAAGACTCAGTAGGGAATCCAAATAACTGATTTCTGGCCACTCAAAAACAGCTTTCAGAATGGTCACTCAGGCATAGATACTTTCTATTTAATGCACTATTATTGAAGCACACTGGAGGGCCCAACAGCTCACACCAGCTTCTGAGGGTAAAGCAAATTAAAGAGAATTATTGATGTACTGCCAAATGTTTGATGCCTAATGACAAAACCATCATGCTGTCTGCTCTTATAGCCAATATAAAGATGTTTTTCCAGAAAGTGTTAGTCCCTTATGTGACAAAATACAAAATATACATATTAACACTATATTAAGCCTCTGTGTATGTTATATTTTACACCAGTTTATAATACTGTGGAGATAATTATACCTGAAATGTGTAAGTAAAGTCACCAGGCTGTGTTTAAGCTGGTGTGGAACATACACTAAAGGTAAATCTGAAGCAGGTATGCTTTCCTTTTCCAAGACCACATCCTTTTATAACTTAGAAATGTCTGAATTCTGCTATATTGTGTCTTGTTAAAATCTTTGATGGTTTTGGTATGTTCAGTTTAGTAATTCACCTATCTTAAATATTAAACACCTCTCATCTAAGTATAATACTTAGTAAAAGTGATCTTCCATATAAAATTATAGAAGATCTTACTGCATAGATATTATAACGAAAGTTTTGTTTAGTGGTTTGTGGTTTTTTGTTTGTTTGGGGTTTTTTGGGTGGTTTTTGTGCTTGCTTGTGTTTCAGGGTTTTTTTAATCATTTGTGTTAAACAGCAGTGTTGGGAACTCACTTGGTACAATAGATTTCCCATATTTCTGTTCTCTGTGAGTATTGCAATCTAGAACTCATATTTCTCTGGAGGAGAGTTTATATTTTGGACAGTTTCTCTGAATTCAACATTAGGAGCTGTGCTACAGAATTCTTGTAAATTGGAGTATATATATGGAGGGTTTGATTCTACTGCACCGTGATTTCCTTTGGTTTCTGAGTTAAATAAAAAATAGTAGTAGCTAGTTTGAATAGATCTTTGTGCTTCCAAACATAAATGAGCCTTCTCACTGATGGTATATAAGGAGGTGCTTTGCTGGCCAGGCAGTTTAGGGAGCTGTTGTTCTTCCATTCAAAATGTGTCCAGGAGTGGTATTTTCCCTCAGTGTTGTGAGCTGCTGCTCTCTCTGGGTCTGGCTGTTCCTGCGATGTGTGTTCGTGTTGCTAATGTTAGTCTGCAGAGATGAGATTGTGTTGCTACTGTGCCTTTGGTAAGTAAAAGAACTCAGTGATAGCAAATTTGGAAATTCATAAAGGAATTGTAAATGAAATTCTAAACAAGCATGAGGATTTCATTGCATTCTTGTCACTTTGCTTGGGAAAAAATCAGTCTGAGAGAGTTATCTTTGGATAAAATAAAAAGTGTAAGTGATTTGGAGAGGTTGTTGATAGCACTCCTCAGGAGAGCCATTTTATTAGTCTGTCAGAAAAGGTTACGGGATGCCTACTGATGAGGCCCTGCTTAGAGCAGGCATGGCTGTTGTGAATGCTCCTTTGCAGCAGAAGGTGGTTTAAATTTGCTGTTACCTGAGTTTGATATGGAATATTGATTGCTTTTCTTCCACTTGTTTTGGTCCATCATAGAAGTCACCAGTATCACAATCATTGGCATAGGATGCCAGTTTAGATGGTTTCCCAAGTTCCTTTCTACTTCTGCTTCCCATGAGTATTCCCAGGGTTTATGATTTCTTGCAAGTGTCACAAGAGTAGTAGTTTAACTGGGGAGAATTAATGGCGTATTATGAAAGTAAAAAGTACCTACCAAAGACAGATTTAATTTGTCATCTGTAGTGTGCCCTGGAGGGTAGCCTGAGGGACTTCAAAGATGTTGATTGATCTCAGGTGAGAAGCAGAATACTTATTTGGTCATTCCAGCTTCAAATATACAGCTGAAAGAATTTGTTACTTTTGAGATGGAAGGTATTGCAAAAGTGTAAGAAAGACTTAAGATGATTTGACACACAAAATAAAATAAAGATTAGTGTTAGATCCAGAAAATTCAAGCTCTCTCTATATGTAGCTGTGCAACTCCTACAACCACCATGTAATACCTAAGTTAGGAAATGCAGTAGCTTGAGTTTGTGCTAGCTCTTCCTCAGGCAACATGAAGACACCATCCCCTTCTCCCCTTGAAGAAGGGACGCTGAGTATTTTCAGAAATTATTGTTACAGGGTTTGAGTTTTAAAACTTTGATTTTCTTTCAGATAACTTTTCAGGCTGTTATAGTCCTCTGTTCAGCATGTGAATTCTTCAGGTGGTGCCTTATGTTACGAGGTAGGCTTGTAGGATAATTATCAGTATTGTTCAAATCTTAGTGGACATGTTTTTTGAGACCCACTCCTGTAGACTTAAAATCTAAATATTTGTTTAGTCGTAGTATGAATTATGGCCCTGAAAGATTAGAACAGTGTACTGAGTTAATAGTGGCCCTTGTAAATATTGCTGGTTCTTCAGTGGGAAGGACCTTCTTAGCTATATTGTGGGTGGGAGCCTTCTTCAGTATAGTGTGTCTTGGTGCAGTTTCCAACAGATTCTTCATTGTACATTTAATTTCAGTTTGGTGGCAATGGAACTGAGATTCTTGGTGACGTGATCTGATATCTAGCTAGCTGAACTTTGGACTGTGTGTTGTGATGTTAACCTAGAATGGTGGAGTCTGAAGCATTCTGGGAAACAAGTCTCTGGCTGTGTCCTTGCTTGAAGCTGTAGCTTGGGTAGTATGTGTACACACCACAAGAGAAGCCTGATACACCCCAAGAAATGGGCTTTGGCATTCCTTTGAATGGAGGAACACACGATGCTCTGACAATGGAGAAATGGCTGACAGTACAGGGGATATGATATAGATATGGATCACAAATGATAGCTCACAAAGCCTGCTTTCTTAGAGGATCTCACTCAGAAGGTGATGTGGGAGACTGTCTTCGAAAACATGAGTGTAAATGTGAGGTTTCACGAAGAAGTTTCTTTCAAAACAAGAGCTGCTGTCTCTTCCCTGTTATAAGAATGAGCTTTGCTTAGGAGAAGTAATACAGTGCATCTGTGATGAGAACTGAGCGACTGTAAGATATTCCTGTTGAAGTTGGCAGAATGAATAGTGGAAAAAAGTCTGGCCAGTTTGGAAATGGTTGCATGCCAACAGGTAATTGTGCAAAATGGGGAGGAGAGAATCATCTGAATCCAACAGTTATTGCTGTTCTTGAAGTTTTTGATTTGTAGAAGTTAAAAAGATGATCAAGTATGTCAGTAGCTTCCTATCATAACTAATGTGAAACCATTCTGGTAGCACAAACATTAGATTTGTGATTTAATGATTAATTCAGCAAAAAACAAACACAAGGTTTATTCCTTTTAGGTACCTTCGTATCTGAAGAAAATAAAAAGTCATAAAGTTGTAGTTGGGAAACTTCTTTTTAGGTAGGTTGCCCTTGTCTGTTTCAAATACCTCTTCTCATCAGAAAATGGGCAGTGGAAATGTCTGGAAATATTTTTAATTTTAATTTAGGATTTACTATAACTAATGCAATCTGTGAATGAGTTCAAACAATATTCCATGTATTTGCATTGTGTATTTCCAATTTTAAAAGGAATATAATTTTGTAGTTGCACTGCTTATGCTAACTCTACCTGTATCAAGTGCCAGGGCTTAATGAAGCATTTAAGGTTTACTCTATTTGACTTTTGAATTAATTCAAACAATTTTTCATGTACTTGCATTTTATTTTTTGTAAAAAGATGGTTTTCAAATACTTACTTGTGTAGGAGTGTCATTTCTCTGTGTTAGTTCAAATACCAGCATTTGTGGAATCTCAATGTAATTTGTAAAGATCATGCAAGTACTGACTTAGGAAATAATGTTTGAATTCAGCCTTGGCAGTGGGCATTTATTACCATTAATTTTTTTACACAACTTCAGCCCTTGATGAAGATCCACATCTCTAGGGCCTGCAATCTCCGTCTTGGAGAATCTTCATGATCCTCCTGAATGTCTATTCTTCAACCCTTGCATCCTCCTATAGCTATGGAAATAACCTGAAGGAAAAGTCCACGTTGTGAAACAAAAAATTGTGGGTTTTGGTGTTCTCTTGCTGTGCAGTTCTGTAACAGGAAGAGCCTTTAATCTCAATGTGTTTCTGTGAAACTTTGACATGTTGTGCTCCTTGTCCCTTATCAGACTCTGGTCAAGTTTGGATCAGCTCATGTACTGTCAGACCAAAGGTCCTCCTATCAGCAGGGATGAAGGGCAGCAAATGCCTGGCTTCCAGATGTTGTTTGTCTTCTACCAAGCAAATATAAAGTGATTCCTCCCCCGCTATACTTGCCACCTTCTTGCAGGCAGCTCTTAGGTACTTTAACTAAAAAGTGGTGGAGTTTAAGGAAAGAAAACGTTATTAATCTAATGCTCATTAATGTTGAATCAATTGGCATCCTCCCTTGAGAAATTTGTATTAATTTGAAATAAAAGTACTCTTCACTGAGGACATAAAATGTTTTACCTTAATTTTAACTGTAATTAGTGCATTAAGAAATGTACTTCTGGGATATTTAGGAAACAAGTCAAGGCATTTCTCTTAGTCAAAATTGATAGGTTGAATTCTGTGTTATTTTATAGTGAAGCTAAGCTTTTTAGGACCTGGGCTAAGCTGGTGAAGCTTTGAAGTTTACTTGGGAGATGTTAGAGAACATTTTTGTGGAGTAGACCTGGTTCTTATTCCTATGCTGTGCACATCTTGTTTTCAGTTCTCAGACTCATCTAAACTGTGCAACTGGTTCAGAGACTGTTTTCAGTAACTAAAGCTGCAAGTAGGATTAGTATTGTTCTAGCAGCTGTTGAAATTATTGATGGTTTCACTGAGAGTTCTCCAGGCAGCATGGAATTCAGACTTCTCCATTCTCTGTAAAAAAAGAGTAAGATAGAAAGCAAATCTGCTTTGTGATAAATATGTAACTGAGAAGGGACATTTTTGTTAGAATGGATTTGTTCTCACATCGTTCTGTGCTGTGCCACATGTGCTGATGGACCCCATTTGGTTGCCTTCCTGCTGTGGGCTAATCCAGGTCACCTGAAGGGTACCCTGTGACTTGTAAGGAGTTGTTGATAAGTAAGGACGTGTACAGCCCACACTTGCAATGCCTTCCTCTCTCTGTTGACTAAATGAAACTTCTCTGTCTCCAATGGATAAATCAGTCTGCTGAATTCATCACTTCTGTCTTTCCTTGAGAGAGAAAAGAAGGGGAAGTGTGGTGGGTGTGGTTGACTGGAATGAGTCTCTTCAAATGGTTAAGTAGCTCAGGGAAGGTGGGCATATTTGGAGGGATTTAATTGAGTTTAGCTACAGAGGTTTAGGTAAACCGCATCTCACTGTGAGAGAAGATACACAGTTTTCACAGGGTCTGTGAGATTTTATTTGTTTCCAGATTTATTTTCAGAGGAGGAGTGAACGGGGGGAATAATTAAGCAAAGCAAAAGCCAAAGGAAAGTGCTTGTGGAAATCTATCTGGCATTACATACTTTGTTTCTGTTGTTTGTTTTTATTCTTGCTTTCCTAAGAACCCAAAGTACATCGAGTTACCTTGTTTCTTCAGTTCCTCCTCATAAAATCTTGAAGTTCTTTGCTGAACTTCAGCCACATCTGAAAGGGGGAAGAGCATTCAAAGCTATTAAATACTTAAAAACTTTGATTAAAGCAGTTGATGAATACTGGAGATGCACAAACCCAATTTCTGCACCATAGCAAAGGCTGTAAAAACTCAAGGCATCTGGATCCTGCTCAGTGTGCCATGAATCACTTGCTGGTTATGTGTAAGCTTCCCCATCAGTGTGTAGCTGGGAACTAGCTGCAGTTCCTATTGCAATTTGCTGTGTCCCAGTGATTTAGCAAAGTGGAAGAGGGATAAAGGGATATGTAAAGAACTGTGGTGGGGTGTGGTGAAGAACCACATTAGTGCCTTTAGTACTGCTTGAAGTTGAGGGGCACAGGATGCACATATGTGGGAAACTGGACTTTAGCTTTCTTCTTCGCTGCTCTTCTAATTCTCCTGTAAAGCCTTTTGCTGTTTTTGTTCTTTTACATTTGTAAGTCTTGTGAATAAATAACT
Organism: Struthidea cinerea; assembly: GCA_013397865.1. Classification (NCBI taxonomy): domain Eukaryota; kingdom Metazoa; phylum Chordata; class Aves; order Passeriformes; family Corcoracidae; genus Struthidea; species Struthidea cinerea. Next base: position 1,328,847 of record VZTI01004400.1, read on the forward strand.
CACCTGTTACCTAAAGGTGAAAATAGCTAGTGCTCTTGTGCTAAATGAGTGCAAATACATGTTACTTTGTTGTGTGAAGCTCTGTGTGGTCCAAGTGTAGATGTGAATGAAGACCTGACTTGAAGGGAATGATGATACCAGAGAGGTGTTTGCTTTAATTTAGAAACCTGGAATTTTGTGTTTGCTCGAAACCTGAACATCTCAGAACTGTAACAGCAGTCTTCTGACCTTCATAGCCTTCAAAAAATACTTTGCACAGGGTTCACATTCTCTAAAATTTTAGACATGATGGTTATATTTCCAGCATTGCAATTGGGATGAAAATCACAGCAAGTTTAAAGAAAAATAGGAGATGATTTGTTTTATTAAAATTTTCTCAAGTGGGTTAATTAACTGAGATTGGAAAGCTTTGAAGATTCTCATGTTCTTGCTATGCTCTTAAATTTGCTTTCCTAATTGTTTGTAGGAAGTGTGCTAAATGAGTATACATGACAAAGCTGAGCCTTTACTTATTGCAGATTTTGGTAATTTTTTTCTTTATAAAGATCAGTACATGTGAGAAATATAGATGTGAAGGGTTTTGGTGGTTTTGGTTTTTGTGCGGGTTTTTTTGTTCGGTTGGTTGGGGTTTTTTTGTTGTTTTTTGGTTGGTTGGTTTTGTTTCGGGATTTTTGTTTGGGGTTTTTTTGTTTGTTTATTTTTTTGGGTTTTTTTTAGTTTTGTCTTCTTGTTGCTTAAAGGTGTAGAACTACTGATTCAGAGATTCCACATACAGGCACACATATGCATGCATATGACACCGTGTTCAGTGTATTTCTGTATTTGTAGGGCTTTGGTTTCATTTTCTTAATTTCTTTTTAGCTGATATAGCTCAGAGGTACAGGATAAGCAAATACCCAACTCTGAAACTCTTCCGGAATGGCATGATGATGAAGAGGGAATACAGGGGCCAGAGATCTGTGACAGCAATAGCAGATTACATCAGGCAGCAAAAAAGTAACCCTATTCGGGAGGTCCAGGATTTGGAAGAAATTAGTTCTCTTGATGTAAGTATTTCAGTTTTATTCCTTCTCTGTATATTTTTCAATGTTGATCTGTGGAACACCATGTATTTGAAGTACGTATTTTCTTCTTTTTTTTTTTTTCCATTCAGAAATGTTCAGTACTTTGGTTTTTTTAAGCTGAGTGGAAAACTGGATCATTTGCAGTATTACAAATTAGTCCAATATGGTCACTTTGAGCTGCATTCACTCCACTACTAAATTATTTATCTTGTTTTTAAAATTTGAAAAGAATCATATGTCGTATTTGAAAAGATACTTCTAATATTTCTCACTGAAAAAATGCAAGGATTCTTCTGAATATTGAAAAGGCAAAAAAGAAATAATTCCTGCATTTATTGACTGTGAAATGAATGGTATCTCTGTATTTAGTATCTGTAGGGAGTAATGACAGTTTTTGATAGTTTGATGCAAGTTATAATTCAACTTTTGTTTTTACAGCGCAGCAGAAGAAATATTATTGGGTACTTTGAGCAAAAGGACTCTGATAATTACAGAACCTTTGAAAGAGTAGCGAATATTTTGCATGATGATTGTGTGTTCCTCTCTGCCTTTGGGTAAGTTTTGAAATTTGATGATTTCATGACTTCATTATTGAAATTCTGTTAATGAAGTCTATATAATTTAATAGAATGAACTTCTTTAATATTTTCAGCGTGGTATAACTGAAGAGACTAAACCTTAATAGATGAATACACTGAGGGGATAGAAGGATAAAACTCTTTCTAGCCTTAATGTTTGCTTTGAAATTCAACTTTTATTTTTTGCTTCCTTTTTCTTTTTTTACCATTCTTTGTCAGTATAGTTTAAATGTACCTTAGGAAGTTTGGGTGAGGGATTGGTAGACAGCTGTGTCCCAAAAACTTGTGTTATTAGAGGGAGAGGAGAACAAGTAGGGAAGAGTTTGAAAATGTTTTGAAAAAAAAAATTCATTAGCTTTGCAGACTGAGTAACTTTTTTTGCAACGTCTTAGATTTTTTTTTTCTTTAAAATAGGACCATTTGTGAAGGTTTCCTTCATTTTTGTAGGTTAGGTTTTTTCCATTCTTTCCTTTTTTCCCCACTCTTTTCTCTCTCCGTAAGGAATGTAGTTGCTTACTCATTTCCTCTTGGTGTTAGGGGAGCAGACCTTGTTCCAAAATACCTAATTTCTGTTCCCGGGCCTTTTTCTATGTCACGGCACAGTGTAATAACTTAGAAAGAAAATTGCATTGGTGAGCTACAGGGTGTAAGTCTAGAAGAAAAACCTACAGGAATTCAAATTTCTCCTTGTACAGATTCACGGTGATATTTTAAAATATTCAGTGGAAGAAGAATAGAGTGGGAGAGATTCACTTTTTAAGTAGCATAATAAAATAAAAATCTAGATTCTTTCTGCAGTGTTTAATGTGCCAGCACTGCCCACTTTGAAGTGATTGGGCATTAATGTGATTGTAGTGGTTTCCAGTCTACCCACAGTTGCAAGATCAGGAATTTGCACGGGTTATGCTGGATTTTATACTGCACAGAGTTGCCTCGAGAGTTTTTTTTAATTGGATGTAGTGGAGAAAGCAGAGAAGCTGAGAGGATGTATCGAGGTAGAAAATGTTTCATCTGTTTGAACAAAACCTGTTGTCAGTCGCTGATACCTCTTCCAATAAGTCTCTAAAAATAGTTTGGGGATGGAGGAGAGTATTTGCAGAGTGCAGGAGTGCACGTGGCTTTCCCTTCCTTTGGTTCCCAATTAGGTAATGCAATGGCTGTGTGCAGCCCTGGCCATGACTTGTAAATCCATGGTCTGTAGGTCTGTCAGTCTTATCCCCAGTGAGTGCCATTATCTCAAGTGTTTTCTGATGGGTGCCTCCATGTTTATTCTCAGGACACCCAGTCTGAGTTGCTGTTAGAATTTTAAGTTATTTTTTGCCCGTCATTCAACTTCTCAGTCTTTTCAGAAATAACTTTAAAAAATTGTTAGTAAGATAGCTACTACTTTCAACATTCACTCTCCTGTTTTTTGAGTCTGTTCATCTTTGGTTTGCTGTTTGTCAATTGCATATAATGAGAAGTAGTTTTCCACCACTCGGTGTTAGCACTTGGTTGTTGGGTACTGTTCTTGGAGTAGTTACTATGGGGGGTTTATTTTTATTTTTTGTTCAGATATAAGCAATAAGCAGACATAGTGGAATGGATCAGAGTTTGATTATTCGTAACCTGCCCATGTAAATACAGATTGCCCAGCAGGTTTATCATTATTCTTATCTCCAGACACCCATTTCCTTTCTAGCCTGGAGCTGTTAGTGTTTTAAAGTGCAGCCTTCCCAACAGCAACCTTGGGAGCTAAATGTTTTCATCTCTCAGTAGCTGAGGCTCTTCAGCTTCCTAAAGCATTATATGTGAAAAGACTTCCAAGGGAGATGCTTACTACAGATGAGTTTTTTTTTTATTCAGATTATATATAGCAAAATTCTTCATGGGGAGCTGGCATTGATCATTTGAACTCTTCTGACTGAGCATCCTAACAGCCCCTGGAAGGGACTTTTGGTTTTGCTATGGACAGAGTTCAACAGCTACATGGTTTGGGGAGGTTACATGAGTGGTCATGTTCAAATTTCTCTTAAGCTAAAATAAAACAATCAATTTGACAGGAGAAGAATAGTTGCTTGACTAACTTCTGTCAAGGCAGAACTGTCCCGTTATGCCAAAATTACTCTGGCTCTAGGTAGTCATAATAGCTTATTTTAAAACTCTGTTAACAGTACTTAGTTGCAGATGATGCTTAAAACTATTCTTAAACGAACTGGTCCTTACAGTTCTGTTAAGATCTGAATTGACTACAGAACAGGATTAATGAAAGAAGACTTGTAAGCAGGAGGAGATAGATGAAGAATCTGATGAAGAGATTGTTAGAGGTAGATTTTAGAAGTAGAGAGGAATGAATCCGAAATGTTTGTGAACGTGGAAGAGAATGTTCAACAGGAGAAAAAAAGCCAAAAATACTTTTATCTTAAAAGGCTATGATGAACTGTAAGTAATAAATGGAAGAAATCTAGAAACTGTTTTAATTTTACATTAGCAAGTAAATATGGCAGGGGAGGGTGAGGGGGTTGTGTGCTTTCCAGAGATTCACCTTGTACATTACTGCTTCAAAAAAAGACAAAATGCAAACTGAAGTGTTTCCGTTTTAGTAGTTGTTTTAAAAAGGTGTATCTTCAGGCATTTGGGATTTTCACATCATGTCCCCACTTTATTTGTGTTATCTGAAAAAAAAAATCAGTCATAGCTGCAGCTACTGGAGTGGAAGGACACAGAAAAGGACATTTTGGGTTCTACCACAGGGTTACCCTAGAGCATATATTTCATTTTAGATTATCATCAACTCAGCAAGCAGTGATTGGGCAGGTGGCTTCTATGGCTTCACTTTCTTATTCCATGAAGGCTTATTTGGCATGCAGGTGCTTTACCTTAGTGATGATTGTCACTAGGAAGCCTCATTTCACATTATGGGGAGAGTCATGTCGGGAACACAAAAATGCATTTTAAAATACACATCTCCAAACTGATGCAAATACTGGCGGTGTAACATGCTCTGCAAGGCACCTTTTGTATGTGATAAGAAAAGGGTAATTGGATCAAAAGAAATCAATAAATCATAGGTGCTTTGACTTAAGCCTTACGATGTCTGTATTTTTCTTGGCACTCTAAATTGTTCAGACCCCTGGAAGATGTAGCTCACCTTGCAGTGAGGTAAATTTAGATAATTTAACTTCTCTTTTTTTTCTGTCTTGTCCATTGGATGCACAACTGTTCCAACATGCTTGAGTAAGATATGATAATTTTGGGGTACAAACTAACAGGTTTCAGGGCACTTTGCTGTGATTTGGGGTGAAATATTCTAAAGGCAAGAGAGGAACTTACTAAGGTGAGGTAGTAAGCTGAATAGCAAGGAGGAACTGTATGTCTTAGAGGTACACACCTGCTGTATCATCAGTGGCCAGAAACTGCATGCTGTCTCTTCTCTCTAGATCTGTTCTGAGGGTAAAATGGACAATGGGGGCTCACTTGTCATCCATTTTCTCATTGCTTGTGCCTATAGAATGCCTCAAAGCCCTTCTTTATCAGGGTAGATGAGATGTAAATTCTTAGTGTAAACAGTGGAACAGGAAGTGTAGATGCAAACAAGAAACCACCTTTCTCTTTTTCTTCCTTAAGATTTTTTTTTTTTTTAGTTCTGTGATGGTCTCTTACCCAAAATTATCGTGGCATTTATCACTCGGCACTTTGATGCCTTTAGTCCAGACTTCTGATCTTAGGGATGCATCTTCCTGACTCCCTTAATGCCCTGTTATCCAGGCAGGCCAAGTTTCTGTGGAATCACTTTACAGTTTACTTTAAAAATGAAGGATTTTAATTCTCAAATTGTGAAGGGGAAAAAAAAAAAAAAGAAGTAAAGAAAGGATAGCAAATTAAAATATGAATTTTGGTATCTTAGTTATTTTATTTGTCTATACCAAGACATGCTTACTGGTTGGTTTGTTGTAGGGCTGTTTCAAAAGCAGAGAGATTTAGCGGAGACAATGTAATCTACAAGCCACCAGGGGTAAGTGTAACTATGTATTTTATTTTGATTGTTGTGATTGTATGTGAATACAAACAAATGGAGCCTGTATTCAGACCATTCAGTATGTTACTGCATCTCAAATCTTAGTTTTATTTCATCACTAAATTGTGTGAGAAATGGGATCACAAAAATTAGTGTTTCTGAGTCATTGAAAAAGACGAGTTGCACGTGTTACCGTAGTTAATGCACAGAACCTAAACCTATAGTTTGAAACGTCCATGTCCAAAAAATTAATCTTTTTTTTTTCTGAGAAACACAGTCAACATGTTATGTGTATAGATACTGTGTGTTCTGTAGAACTCTTAAAAATCTGTGAAGTTGGTACACTTCTTGTTTTTCAAAGCAAGTGACAATTACTGTGTATTTTTCTGACTATTACTTGACTGTTTTGTGTGCCTTAATCCATAAGGGTTAAGAGCTCTTCTCTTAATTTAAAAAAAAATTAACTGGGTTAACAAACTCTCATAAACATAGTTTTACTGGAGGAAAAATTCAGTGCAGAAGAAAATCTGCAAGAATTGCACTATAGAGACATACTATCTAAAAATCTGCTTCTTTTTCAAATTTACTGTATGAAAAGAGCTGCTTACGAAACAGGAAATAGATGCAAATAGACCTGAGGGGGAGGGAGTTTCAAAGCATTTTTATTTTTTTCCAGCAACAGAATTTTTTAGGTTACCTAATTTATATGGCATTTCTGAATTAAGGTGTGCTTAATCATGGCCACAGCTTGTGAAGTCATGCTTCACTTCATGTTAACCAAAATTGTAATTAAATTAAAGGATGCTAGCACTGAATTACAAGTTAAAACTACTAGCAAATAAAGGAAAATTATTATTTATTCATATCTCTTTGGCAAAGCAAATGTAAAATACCAGTTTCAAGTACTCTAGGACAGTAGGAGGGGTTTTGATGAGTCTTCATAACTATCAGCATGAAGCAGCTCACTATCTGCATTTAGTTTGGGTCTGGAGATACTATTTCTCAGCCTAGCAGAAATCTAAATAGCCTTTACTTGAAGCATCCCTAATTTAGGAACAAAGTATCTCCCATTCTTTATAAGTTGTCTTAAAAAATGGAGTTGACTGCATAAATTATCATATGTAATATTTATTTTCCATTTGTACTTTTATCACATAGTTAATAGAAATCTTGCATGCACAAGGTTGAATATTGGTATAAGATTTGTTTTCAATATTTATATGAATATTGTTATTTTATGTTGAGTAGGTAATCTTTGTAGGTAGCAATATCATTTTTACTGTTTCTCATCCTACTGTATTTTTCTTTTCAACAGGAAAATGCTCCAGATATGGTGTATTTAGGCTCACTAACCAATTTTGATTTGATTTATGCGTGGACACAAGATAAATGCGTACCACTAGTTCGAGAAATCACATTTGAAAATGGGGAGGTAAGAATTTTTCTATTACTCTATGTTTGGGTTTCTTTCTCAAAGCCAAAATGTCTCTTTCAAGGTTCCTAATCCACATTGAAGAACTTTGTGTGTTTTGTTTTAGGCAGAAAATGGCTGTCTGATAATGTCTTTTCGTTCTTTAGGAGCTTTTTGGTTACTCTTGAAATTCACTGGAGGCAAATCTGTAGTAGTTTCATGTCGCTTTCAGGGAGCCGGGGGTGAACAACCCGGTGTGTTGCAGCCTTCCTAGAGAAAGGGTCCTGCCAGGAAAGGCTTTTCTAGGGGCTTTAGCAACTTCCCTGAGCGATGGGTGATTTCAGCAAGGGTAGCGATTTCTCAGCTACAAGTGATTCCAGCTCTTGTGATTCAGCTCTTTGTGAAATCACCCTGGCAGAACTCGGGGACAGAGAGACAGGAGCCTCGTATGGCAGTTCCACAGAGGTACCTTTATTGTCCAGCAGCCTCTGTGAGGGGGAAGCCAGGGACGACAATGCCCTGCTCAGGGGCAGAAACAGGGGTCTTTTTATAGGAAAGGCAGGGGGTGGGGTAGGAACCAGTTAGCCAGCTGGGTACAAGGTGTTACCAT
>VZTI01004400.1:1336694-1374808 GCA_013397865.1 Struthidea cinerea
TCCCTGAGCAGCCTGTTCCAGTGCTTCACAACCCCTTCAGTGAAGAAATTTTTCCCAATATCCAATCTAAACTTCCCCTGGTGCAACTTGAGGCCATTTCTTCTTCTCCTGTCACTTGTTCCCTGTGAGAAGAGGCCGATCCCCATCTGGCTACAGCCTCCTTTCAGGCAGTTGTAGGGAGTGATAAGGACTCCCCTGTGCCTCCTTTTCTATAGGCTAAACACCCCCAGCTCCCTCCCATTGATGTTAATGTTAGTGGTAGAAAAATATTACTGTATTATTCACTTCCAAGGCATTACCTAATAAATAAGCACATTAAATGGTGGCCAACCATGGAACTGGCAATCTTCTGGGAATGGTAATGAAAACTACATGGGATTTTTATTTTCATTCTGTGTTAAAGCACTGGTACCTTAATCTTTTTAGTTTCATATGTTGTTTCCCATGCTTTTCTTCCTTTGGCTGTAATTTGTCAGGTGGAATTTGGGAGTTTGCTTTTAAACATCTCTTTTCTTCTCATTATCATTATTTCTTTCAATGCATTTTTGGGGGTTTTTGTAACTTAGTCTTCTTTTGTCCATTTCCAACTCCATATTCTATTTTGTTCTTTGTAGGATAAACAACAGGAAAAAAGTCCTTAGAAAATTATCAAGTTTGTAGCATCTCAAATGAGTATTTGGACATAGGCAGAGAATCTGCTAGAAAATCTGCCAAGATTTGTCACAAATTACAGTATGTTGTCCATACTGGATGAGAAACCAGAGAGTCAGTCATGTGCTCCATTCACAGTTTGCACACTTAATTCTTTTTATCCAGAATCTGCAGTGCATCTAACACTGCTGTTCTGGGCACATGCAGCACTTCGGGTTTCGTGGCAGAGGGAGGGACAGGGTGGTTTTACTTAAGCCATTTTTGTCGACTGTTTTCTAGTCAATCCCACCAACTTTTATTGGAAAGTTCTGGTAGTTAACAAATCTTTAATTCTTCATTTGCAACTCAATATGTAAAAGATGCCACATGTTAACATCTTTAGAAGTGTGTGGTAGATTTTCAGTGTACTTTTCTTGTTGTGAAACAGGATTCTGAGCCTTAGAAACTAAGTTTCATCACTGTCAGCTTTTACCACATTCTGTTGTGGTTTCTCTGGTTGTTCCCTTAACCCTTGATTCCTGTTTGCTTAGGCAGAGAGTCACAATTGCAATGTGACTTTTTGCCTGGCAAAGTTTGTTTAAAAATTTCAGTGTTGCTGGTACCCAAACAAATTTAAACATGCCAAAATTGAGATATTTCTGCATGCTGAGATTGTATAGTTATTTAAATGGGCTCTTATTGTGCATACTGCACAATATTACAGGAAAAAACCATGAAGTGCTGTGACTGTTAAGCTGTGTTTATGGCACTAGAATACACTTTAAACACACAGTAATTGAACTCTGAAGCAAAGTCTTCTGCTTCAGGATACTGCCCATTTGAGACAGTTCCTGTGCTTGACAGGCAAAGGCTGTTGGGATCAGGATACCATTCAGAAGAAATCCCTGTTAACCTGTAATCAGGCTGTGTAGTTCTGTGTTAATTGAATGCCATGAACCTGTGTGGTGTAATGGTGATGCTGAATTGTGAGGTTTTGAACCAGTAAGAGGTTTCTCAAAGGCACACAGAAGTGACATGGGGAGCTGAGATCTAATAGAAAGTTTTTTGATATTCTTAGTGCCAAACAACACAGTAGCTTTTGAGGGAGTTTCCACTTGTCCTGCCAGGTCAGTGAGATGAGATATGAAAGCTGGAATAGCAAAGGAAACAAAGGGAGGTACTTTATAGAAAGGCTAAAACCAGCAAGGTTCACACCAGCTGTTCTTACAGCCTGTTAGGAGAGGAATTGATCTTGTGAATATAACTTGCTGAGATTGCCATTTTATCTGCTTGCAAGCAAGAGAAGACCTTAGAGCCAGAACACCAAGCTCTCTTTAGGAGTTCTCCCTCTGGAAATGTACCTGCTGAAGTGAGTGGGGAAATGGAGCCATAATTGTAGTGGTACAAAACAGACTTTTTCCCATCCTGTAGTAGGAGAGGAGGCTGAGACCCAGCTGAGTTTGTGTGTGCAAAAATGAGAAAGAGCAAATATGATTAGTCATTGTTTTAGGGATGGATTGGGAAGCTTGGATTTCAAAAGCACTGCAGTTATGAGGATCTTTGCAATCTTCTCTTTAAAAGACCAAGCTTCAACTTACCTGATGGACTTGGTTGAAGGGAGAACAAGAGCCATTTCATGTACCCTCTGTAACTGGCTGCCTACTGATAGGGAAAGTCTTTCCTTCAACTTACTGCAAATTGAAGATACCTGAAGAAACGCTTCTATTTGGTAGCAGAACAAGCTACTACTGTCTTTCTCAAAAAGCACAGTTTTTATGCTGATGTAGGCTAGGATCAAAGCAATAGCAGCATTTGCTTGTTATACCAGTTGTGCAAATGAAAGATAGATAAGTGTAGGTATTTCTTAGATGATAAATTATTACTTCTTCAATCAGGCTGAAGTGAGTTGAGCTGACAAAAATGACTTCTGGAGCAAGCAAGTGCATGTGGTTTGGTTTTGAGTGAAAGAAAAATCCTGAAAAAATTATTCAAGGCAATCCTATATTTATCTGTCCCTGGGCAGAGATCTTTAAAAGGCATTGGGTTGCAAGAATGCATTCATATGAGGAACTAAAGTTTGCCTGTCCAACAAGGGATGACCAGTCAGGGCACAGTTACTGGCAGAAGAGCAGTACTTGATCATAACTGCTCTGGCTGTGTCATTAGCTTCTGCTTTTTTCTTTTTTGGTGGGGAGGGGATAGAGTTATTCAAAGATATTTGTTGTGTTATGCTAAGAAAACACCATTTACTATGTGAATAAGCTAGAACTGGGTCTGGAATACACCTTCAGTCTTTGATAGCATTTAACACCATGGTGCTCAGGCCTTATTGTGGTTTCTCTGGAGATGCTCTGTTTCCTTAGAATCGGGTTATTTCTTTTGAGCAAGTATTCCAGTGCAAGGGTATCCTTTTCCAAAATGCGGATAATGACTTGCTCTCATCCTTTATCTGTTGTATATGATAAGAGGAAGGGGAAACATGGTTAACTGTATCACTCAGGTATCTCAGAGGAAGGGTCAGCAGCTAACATCTTTAGTCTTGCTCTTTTGTCTGTTTTTAAAGTAGAGATCTCACTAAATTTGAAAATTGTTGGAATCACTTACTTTGGTGCCCTTAAGAAATGGAAGAAGTGAGTTTGTCCTTTGTTTTGTGTGCAGGAACTGACAGAAGAAGGCCTTCCTTTTCTCATACTTTTCCACATGAAAGATGACTTGGAGAGTTTAGAGAAATTCCAACAGGAGGTTGCACGGCAGTTAATAGGTGAAAAAGGTTTGTAGTATTTCCCACTACTTCTTGGCTTTACTGGTATAATTTTTTTCAGACAACTCAGTGGAGTGGAAGCAAAGGCCAAACTGAATTGTAGCTTTAAAGCTCTTGAGACTGAAGGGCGTTATGCATTTTTGACAGTGAGGACCAGCTCCTCTGGAAATTATTAAAATAGATGCACAAGTTTTTAGTAAGTAACTTTCAGAAATCCTTCTTGTCTAAATGATTTAATGTGTTTTGAGAGGGCATTAAACAAAGCTTCAGTATGTAATATGGGAAAAAAAAACCACTTTAAGAAAATATATTATTTTGCTGGTGGCGTTTATTTAGACCTATTTTCAGGTTTTGTATGTTGTATCTATCTAATATCTCCACCTTCGTAATACTTAGGAAAGTGGTTTCAAGTGGGTTTCAAGATGATACTAATAAAAAAATCCTAACATGGATTTTTGTCTGCTCACAACGTTAAGGTACAATAAACTTCCTCCATGCTGACTGTGACAAATTCAGGCATCCACTCCTCCACATTCAGAAGACTCCAGCAGACTGCCCTGTCATTGCCATTGATAGCTTCAGGCACATGTATGTCTTTCCAGACTTCAGTGACTTGTCGTAAGTATTTTTCTTGGTGTATTTTAATTTTAGAATGACAAATGAAAATGCTCATACTTGGATCAGTACTGTGGTAGGAAGATGAGTAAATCTGGGATAGGTAAGGCTGCCTCTGTGTGATTTAGTGTCAGAGCCTTAAAGCAGGATGAGCTGGTGTGAATTCACTGTTTAAATGGAGCTGTATTACTTTATGCAAGAAAAGAATCTTGTTTGAAGTTCTTAGATGCTGCTCTTCTTTTCTTTAAAAGTTTTGCTATTTTCCATCATGGTTAGGCATTTGAAGCCGGGCATGGTGTTTTTAGTAGTGATCTAGATATCTCAACTTTAAAAGATTAAAAATACTACATGGAATGTGAAGTACTGTGTTATTCAGGGATTACTGTAAAATGAAGCATGTAAGAATTCCCAGCCTGCTGGTTTGGTTTTTCCTGCAGTGCAATTCTAGCCTTCCTGCATTAGTCTGTACCTGGAAAGCTGGCAAAGAAATGGTTGTGTGGGTTTGTCAAATTTTCCATGTGCAACTTGGAAAATGGCCAGTCACAGGCATGTTTATCTGGATAAAATACGTGACAGCAAAGTACCAGGGTGCTTAGGTGAAATACTGCCGTGGTGACCCTCATTACCTCAGCCTGACTCTTTATGGTGCACTGCCTAGGAAGCAGATGTTCTGTCTTTCCTGGATCAGCCGAGGAATGAAGATGTGTAAATGTTCTCTTCAGGGGCTTTCAGCCTGAGACAAGCTCTCTGTCTTCTGGCTGGGTGGTAAACTCCAGCTTCTGTCTCAAAGGAAGCAGCTGCATATACACAGCCTGCTAACTCTTGGTTAGATAGCTAGGTTGGGTATTTCATTTTTGTCAAAACCAAGGGTTCAAAGCTCAGGCTCAGCGTGCAATGTGAATGTAATATCATGTCTAATTTTGCTATGCCAGGAGACATTTTTCTATCTGAGATGTTGACATTTGGGAGGAGAGTTTGAACTTAGCTTCTTTCTGTAATTCTCCACAGGCTTATTTATAAAATGTTGTCTCTGTTTGATGTATCTTGAATAGTGCTTTTCAGATATCTGAAGCTATGTGTGTTGAAATTCTTGATAGTGACTATTTTTCTCCCTGTGTTGCTGTTTCTTTGGAAGATTGTATTCATTGCACACCCCAGCAAAAAAATAGCAGGATATTTGCATTTTAAAACCACTCTTTTTATTGTCACTTTTTAAACAGCCCTAAAACAAATTAACGTCTCGTATAGAGGTAGTAGAGATGTTTAGTTTAGACTTGCATGTTACATTTCTTACATGTTCTGTTTCTGTGAAACACTGTCAGAATAATGAGAGCTACTTGCTTGATGTGTACCAGTTGTCACTTACAAATGAAGCTGAAAGAGAGATGTCAGGATTGTAGACAGTTGCCTAATGATAAATAATTACTCAACCTTACTCTAGGAGGTTGAGCTGATACATAGAAATAGCAAAACACAGTTTGGGAGCAAGAAGAACTTGGAGCTCCTGGGGTGGTATTCTTTTGTGTGTGTATGTGGTTTGGTTGTTTGGTTTGGTTTCGTTGTTTCTTGGGTCGTTTTGTGTGGTGGTTTTATTTTGTAATAATAGGTAAAATTTTAATTCATCCACCACTTTAGTAACCTTCTGGACTCTTTTACAAACTGGCCCCAGGCTGTCTCTTGTAACCTCAGTGGTGCCACCAGCTATTGGGTTTGGATATGGTACTTCCAGAGTTGGCCCACTAGAAGATTTCCTCTCTCTTTAGAAGCTCATTGTCTTTTTGGAGAATAGGCACCTGGCAGGCAAATGAGACCATCACTCACTATTCTATCCTCATCCTTTGGCTACCTGGCCCTATTCATCCTGCTGTTCCAGGCTGGAAATGATAGCAGGGAGTGCCCCACTGCAGGGTTGTAGCTTCTCAGAGAGAACAGGCTGAGCTACACGAGGCTGCAGGCACCAGGTGCCCTTGCTGCATTAGGAGGGGAGAATGTCTCCAGCAATGTGCCTGACCTAGAACAGGGCAGGAGCCTGAGGAAAAGCAGGGAGCAGTAAGTCTGCTGTCCCTATAACCAGGCTGGAATGAACCCCCTTTTCTCCATTGGTATTAATTCATGATCTCATCTGGGATGGGAAGAGTATTACCACTGTAATACTGATCAGTTATAGACACTGCTGTAATGACACCCCATTCAATATTTGCTGCATTTTATCCATAGAGTTTTCTGATGATCTGAAATATTGCTGATAGTTTGTTTGACCACTCTTTATTCCTCCTTCCTGAAGGTAATAATTAGTTTGATGAAAAACCTGTCTCCATTAATACATTACCTTTAGATTTCATGCATAGTGCTCACACTGTAGTTTTTTATCTCATCTTTAATACTTACTAGATTAGCTCTTCACTTTGAGATTTTTAGTCAATTTGACATTTCACAAATAAAACTGGATGCTGTTGTTTAGCACGTTTGCTGTGGGTGACAGTAGATGATCTCAGATTAGATTTACATTGATATCCTCTTAGTGCTTATCTGTGGCGTGTGTGCAGTTGCTGAGGCAGTAGAGAGCCTTTCAAAGATGTTTTGTCAATACTGCTCCCCAAGTGTCGTTTGTATCTGTAAACTGTGCATTTGGAACCTGCTGTTCCCTCTTACATTACAGTTAGTGGGGAGCTGAAGGGAGTTCACAATGAAGTTATTGGCTGGTACAGCTCTGTGGGAGTTATTGAAAAGATGAAATACTTGCTGTGTTCTCAAGAGACAGTGGAAAGAAAAAGAAGCTGGTGGGATACCTTAGCAAACCATGTGGCTCCCTGTCCTCTATTAATCACCGAAAAGTAGGCATAGTGTGCTAGATAAACAGAAGTTGGCTACTCTAAGCAGTGCACTTTAAATCTCCTGTGTTTGGACTTAACTTGTAATAAACATATGGATGTTTCTGTTGAATTTTTTCCAGAGTTCCAGGTAAACTGAAGCAATTTGTACTAGACTTGCATTCTGGAAAATTGCATAGAGAATTTCATCATGGCCCTGATCCAACTGATGTCGCACCTGGTCAGGTAAGGTTACAACAAACACATTTCTTTTGGCTGTTGTTTATTATTAAGACCTTTTTATTACTCCTTGTCAGAGCTGTACCTTCTAATATGTTTATACTTTTAACTTCTGTCTTTTGAAAGAGAAAATCTATTAACAGAAGCATAACACTGCCGCTTTTGCTTGGCTCCTCAACCTTCTTTGGGTAAAGGCAGGGAGAGCATTAGGGGAAGTATGGTACCTATTTGCCTTGAATAAGGGAAGAGTATAAGAATATTTATTTTCTCCACTGAAACTGGAGATCTTGGGCTGGATGACTAATGTGACTTCATAGAGCTGCTCTTGGGTTCTCCTGTGACTTCAGGGCAAAAGCTGATAATCCATCATAGCTGCATTATTTCCCATACAACATACTACTAGAGGGTGCTTCTAAGGGGAAAGAACAATTGATTGAATGTTTTATATATTAGCAATGCAAGCAGAAGGCAAATTATTAGAGCATCAAGAAAAGATGGGTAAGCAGTAATAGGCCTTATTGCTTTTGCTACTGTGGTTGACAAACAGCATTAGCAGTGCTCACAGGCTGCACTTGTCAGTTTGATTTCCTCATGGTTCTGCTCGAAGGTTGTCATGTTGTGTAATTACATGCCTGTAAGTCACTTCTGGGATCTCTTCAGGAACACAACTACTAGATCCTTCTCCAGACAAAAGTCAGAAGCACCTCAGTGTCAGAAAAGAAAGGATATGACCAGCCCCAGCTCCCTCTGCTCATCCCAGTCTTCTAATGGTGTCTTGATCGGCCTTTTATTTTCTTGATGCACCACTCAGCTCACATGCTTGGGGTCCCGCTGAAAAGTGCAAATGTAACTGTCAGGGAACATTTTCACTACCTTTGCGCACCCTCCAAAGAAAACCATTTTTAGACACTTCTTTCAAGTTATACATTGTGTTGTCCAGGGCTCAAAGGGCCCCTTTGGTCCCAGAGGAGCCCTGGTGCCCTTGTGTTGGGGAGCCTTGGGCCATTCCATGGCTGAGGGACAGAAACTATTTATAGCTACAGGCTCCTTTTCCTGCTCATTTGTGGGATGTGGTAAGGATGGCACTGCTCTAAGTCGATTGAGTGCAGCCTTCCATTGCTGGCTCAAAAGATTTAAAAGTGTGAAAGCCCTGGAGGGCTTGCCTTGGCCAGGAGAATGACTGCTTTTCAATGTTGTCATGACTGGCTGTGAAAACACGTGGGCTGAATTGTCTCAGCAGTAATTCATTTGACTAGGAGTTCCCTGTGTTTCTCAGAAATTCATTGAGCAACCAGAATTCAGGTCATCAGGAGGAAGGGCAGAAATAAGGGCCAGAGAGACAGAGGCGTAGGCCAGGCACTTGCCCTGAGGAGGAGGCTTGGCCAGGGAAGGAGGAAGCCTGTGGAGTCCCTGGATCCTGCTGCCTGCCCGTCTGGGCACAGGCACAGGACTCAGAGCTGCAGGCTTGCTCTTGCCTCATTTCTGCCTTGAGAAATGCACATAAAACCTGGGATGTTTACGTTCCCATCTCCGTATGGCATCCTGCCATCTTGTGGAAGATGTGGATGCAATGGAAATAAATATTGGCCTTAACTAAACTGGAGGCTGCTGTTGTGGGTCACCTATGCCCCTTGAATTGCATGTATTTTTGTATGGGGTGTTTTCTTTTAGTTTCCATGGAAAAATAATTCTAAAATACTTTTGCAGTGATGTCACTTTTGCCCTGATATATCTCATAAAACACATGCACATAAAACTAGAATACCACCAAAGCAAGTGGTAGATTCAAGCAAATATACAGTGGGGTACATTTGAAATACTTCTGTGTGACTTGTACAGAAACTCATGTGATGGCCGTTACCTTTGAGATGTTACAACAAAAGGAATATCCTTAAATGGAGGCTTAATTAATGTGTGTGTGTTGAGTGTTGTGTGTCTTCCACCTGCTTGGGACTCGGAACATGCCTTCCAAAAAAACCCCCAAACTCCATTTGTGAGACTGCTGGACATTTGTGCACTTCCATAATGCTAGAAATTCATTTAATGGAGAGGAATGATTATT
The DNA here is from genome assembly GCA_013397865.1 of Struthidea cinerea. NCBI lineage: Eukaryota > Metazoa > Chordata > Aves > Passeriformes > Corcoracidae > Struthidea > Struthidea cinerea. Next base: position 1,345,813 of record VZTI01004400.1, read on the forward strand.
AGTCTAACAAACAATTTTACTCTTTGTTCTGTTTTTCAGCCAATTCAGGATTTAGCAAGCAGCCCACCAGAGAGCTCATTCCAGAAACTGGCACCCAGTGAACATAGGTACACCTTATTGAGGGAAAAAGATGAACTTTAAAAAACTTGAAATAATCTTGCAAGCCTTTCAGACAGCAGCATTGACTTCTGTGTGGTGGAAATAGTAAACCTATATTTTCATAATTCTATGTGTATTTTTATTTTGAATAAACTGAAAAATAATTTTTTTTCTCCCCAGGCTTGTAAATACATTTGTTTGGTGGGTCATTCTGTACAGCATCTTTCAAACAGTACGTTCTTAATGCTATAGTAAAATATCAGAGACCCATCCAGACTCTTGATCTAACTCTGTAAAACTTTTATAATCCAAATGAAGGTATCCTTGCCAGAGACATGCTGTTAACTTGCACTATCCCATTAAATAGGACTTTTGGGTTGTTTTCTGTGTAACTTTGGTAGTATGTGCTTTTTTCTTCTTCTGTGAACAGCTTTCCTGATAATCTATTTCTTTGTCACATTTTTCTCCAACTTAAGAGGGTCTTCTATTCTGGATACTTGGGAGGGGAATAAATTAAAGTTTTACAGAATCTCGTGTGGTGCTTTACTGGCTGTAAATGTCTAAGCAATTAAACAATCCTGAATATTAAAATACCAAGTGAGGAGAGGAAAAGTTCTGATGATAATGGCTGTATTTGGAATGAAGGGGCTGTACTGACCTGCTCCAATTTCCTGGAACTAAGATTGTTACGCTGCCCACGTGGTTGTGGTAAAAGAACAGGAATGTTGTTAAAAACCTTTCAAAGTAACAGAGGACTAGGACTAGACTGGCATCTGAGTTTGTCAGTCCTAAATTTCTATCTGTATGTATGTTACCATTAGTCTCGGGGGTTTTTTGGTTTTTTCCTTCTGAGTCCCTGTCTTCCTGGCAGACACTGTTCAAACAACCATTCCAAATTTTCTGTTACTCTCTTTGCTTGGCTTGTGCCTTACTTATTGTGTAGCCTTTGAATTCTGCTCTGAAGAAGGAATTACCACTTTCCTTGTGGGCTTTCTGTTATGCATGACACCAGAATATAGGCTTTTCTCCATGAACCTTCGAGCTGCTGGGTGAGGTGAACATATGGAAACTGTTAGCTGGCAGAGTATCTCTTGATTTCTGCTGCATTGCTGGAGATGAATTAGTACTGGATTTGTACAGTGCACTTACTGCACAGACTGTAGGTCTGTGACTTGGGCCCCAGGGTTCAGTGTCCTTGGAAGCAAGTTTGTTCTCTGCACAGGTGGAACACAGGGTTCGGGTTTACTTAGGAAAGTGCTCCAACCTGGGCAGTCACTGCTCAGGACCTTTTTGCCTCCCAGCTCAATGCCACTGGCTCAGTTATTGACAAAAGGCTTCCATGGTCCTGTGCAGCTGTGGCAAAAGTTGATCCCAGGACAGGCTCCTGACTCAAGCCCCTGCAGCACCAGGCACAGCAGATTTCTAGGGAGCATTTCTGAGGACAGAGTTGCTGGTACCTACACTAAGCTACAGCTGACAAAGCAGCTGCTGAGTTGGGAGCTGACAGAGTAGTGCAAGGCTTTGTTTACAGCTATACTTTTTTGTTGGTTTTGTGAATCTGCCGTTTGGAGTGCACATAAAATGCGTGAAAGCCAGGTCTTCTCCTGTCCCATTCTCCATCTCATCACAAATCAAGCATTTTTGGCAGCTGAGTCATACTGCCTTCCAGCTGGAATAGATTAAGGCTGATACTTGTTATCTGCACGTGGTGCTACACAACTTCTGGAGGAGTTCTGGCACCTGGAATTTTAGTCAATTCCTACATGGTCCCTGCAAGTACTTAACCTTACTCCTCTGAGGTTCCTATTTTCCCTTGGGATTCTTGGAGGAATGGGATTTGTAAGTGCTGTTTGGTGGAAGATGTCTAAACTTCTCTTTCTGAAGAACGATGCTCATCATCCACCCAGCAGTCCTGTGGCTGGTGCTTTCAGCTGGAAAGTGAGAGAGATGAACCCCCTCTACCATTCCTTAATCCAAGTCTGCTTTTGAGGGTAAGGACTTGTTCCCAGAGCTTTGGCATGCCAGCATTAGGTTGGCAGTTAGATGTAAGAGTTCTATGATAGTTACATGCTCAAATAATCTTGGTGTGAATTCACTGGCGTTGGACCCGATTCTCCTGGGTTCTTGATGACCACTGACCCGGCTGTACCAGGTGCTCAAGTGCCTTTTCTCTTTGCAGGCAGAAGGTTGAACAGCTAAAGCCGAGCTGTGTTTGCCCATCCTGCTGCTGAGGGGCACTTGAGCTTTTACCTGGTGATACAGAGAATTTGCCTGGAGAGCCAAGTGCTCGTCAAAATCCAAGTTGTGTTTCAAATTGTGCCCTTCCACGCTGCTCATCTGCATCTGTGGTTTTAACCCTTTAGTGCTCAGCTTCCCACTCCCTTTAACACTTCTCGCAGCTTTTCCAGAAGTTGTCAAAAATGTTAGTGTTATCCCCTTACGGAACAAAACCATTCCAAACTGTTTTCAATTGAACTTGAGTCCATTCCTGAGCTACCATGTGTGTACTGGATGCATGTCACATTTTAGGAACCTGTACTCATTTCAGCCAATGTAAATATTTTGATAGCTGAAGTATGTGTTTGGGAACTCATTACAGAATTCTTAAATCTTGGTAGTGCAATTATTTTAATAATATCAAATTTGGGAGGACTAATCTTTTAGATGCTGGAAGGAAATAAACCCTGACGTTCTCAGTAAATGATCCAACCAGTCTCGTAGGCAAAAACTTTTATTTGGTCTGAAAGAATTATTTATATCTTACAATTCTTCTGAGTAACATGCCTAGCAATTTAATTGCTAGTTTGGTTACTCAGATGCTGATGTTTCTTCACATATGTAAATAACCCACCTAATTTAAAACATCCTAGCTTAAATAACAGTCTCCCACGTCTAGTGTGTACACAATGATTTAAAATTGCTTCCGCAAAGACGCATGGGGGAAGAATAGTTTTTGTGGCAGACATTTCATAAAATGAGTGCACACCAAGCTGAATTTGTATAAGCTGGGGCAAGAACTCAGTCTTATGAATTTAGATTGTCCTGGCATTATTACAGCTTGGGGGGAGAGGATGGAGTCCGCAACATCACCAATGTGGCTGTTGTCATTTAAATGCACAAGGTTTCACAGCATACAGCAGGAAAGCAGAGAGAGCATTTGAAAATCATACAAAGGATCAACCACAGTTTCTGATTAAGAACAGTTTTTTCCTTTGTGTCTTCCTTTAAATGTAGAAAATAAATATCAAAGGAATAAACATCCTTACTGTGAAGTTGTTACAAACTCATTAACTGTGTTTACATCCAAAGTAGATGCATTGAAAGGAAAGGGCTTTTTGCCTGTCAGGAGCAAATGAACTGAATTACTCAGGTCATGTTTTGCACTCCAGCTGATTTTACCAGTGCAGGCACCGAGGCTTCAACACATGCAGTTTTGACAATGTCTGCAATTACTTGTGAAAACTTATTCTTGCACACATTGTTTCCCTGAATCTCAGACCTACTTAAAATAGACATAATGCTCTGGTTGACAGCAATTTCAGTATTTTAAAAGTAATAAGGAAGAACTGCTCAGATGAAGTTATTTGTGCTGTAACTAACAGTTGCTTACAATGTCTCTAGGCACAAAGCCCCATCATCTGTCATTAGCAGACAGTGATTTGCAGTGATGATATCAAAGTACCAGTTATTGAAACAGAGCTCTTTCTATAGTACACTTCCCTGGACAGTGTTCCCTGCTAGGGAGCCTTATCTCAACACTGACTTCAGTGTGCACCTACGAAAACGACTCAAGCAGAGCTCAGGATGAATCGACCAAGCTAAAGACTTTAAAAAGCAGCTTGCCTACCTCAGTATCTGTTCCCCCAAACAGTAGCAGCAGTAGTGTGGGAAGAGTCCTGAAAGGGTGGAGGTAGGACCACATCCTGAACAGTACATGACAATTGTACAATTATATGACAATAACAACACGTTCACACTTCTGTATTTAACAATGGAAGCTCCAGAAGCAAAAGGCTTCTTAAGGAGGGTAAGATAACAGATGTCCCTATAAAAAACGAGCAAAAGCACTGCCAGCATCTCACCGCATACAGGCTCTACAGCATGTCCCAAAATCTTGAAGAGGCTGAGCAGCTACTCTGCAGTGTGGGTGGAAGCAGACGTTTTGGTACTGGAGAGAAATGCAGGAGTGCAGCTGCCCAAACAAGGGTGGTTTACGCTGTAAGCTGTATCAGGCTGACATTTCCGACCCCGCCCCAGCCTCTGGCGCTGCTAGCTCGCCCTGGCACCATGATGGGGCCTTGCTGCTTCCCTGCTGACCTGGGGCCTCACGCCACCCCTGAGGGACAACAGCCTGTGCAGGGAGTGGGCCTGGCTGCAGCACTGCCTTCCAGGGAAGCTGTTCAGCTCTGCCACGCTCTGGGCTCCAGCAGAAGCAAGGGCAACATCTTGCACTAAGTGCTGCTTCAGCAATGTGAGGCTTCAGGTTCAGGATGCCAGAGCTTGGCTCTTCGGTCCTGTATGGTGTTCTCAGGACAAGGCAAGGAGCTGAACAGCTATGGAAAATTATCCTCCAGGAGCAGTGCTGCAGGGTTGCTGCTTAGACTGTTTAATTCATAACTACACTTCGAGCAAGGTGAGGAGTTTACAAATTAAAAAAAGGTGCCTGGAAAGAGGAGAAGCTGCTTCCAGTGCTGATCTGACATGGCTGATGGAGGCAGATGTGATATATACATAACTTTTTTCCACTTTGCTCACCCAACATTCTCACCTTTTCTTACGACAGCCCATGCTTCCCTGTGCATTATTGAGCAGGCACAGTCATATCCTGGGGAATTGCAGGAAGAGTTTGGGAATCCAGATAAATGAAAGTAAATTTAAAATACTATGACCCTGAAAGATTGATGGCATTTATTTCCTTTTCTCTGGAGCACTACAGTAAAAGCTCCAGTTTCTCATGGCATTCATGGGAAAGCACAAGGATTTTCCAAGTATCTCTTTGCATTGTCTGCAAGACACTTTGTGCAAATTTGGCATGAAGCACCTGTCACCCATCATTACAGCTGTGAATATATCTTACCTAAGAATTATGTAATTAAAAGTTATCCATGTAATTTTCAAAGGACTGATGTCACCATGTCTGAAGAGAGAAATTCTGACACAATTGTTTCAGCCCTCCCAAGGAACAGAACTGTCATCAAAATTCACACATCTCAGCCTTGTATGTAAAGTGTAAGGCTGCAAGTCTGTAATTAGCTCAGCTACTGCACTGTTGTTCCTGGCCATAATGAATCTATACTTCAGCTGGATTTTTTGGCACTTTGGTGAGAAAGCTCTGGACAGCTGGAAGAGAGCTGCTCAATCATTTTTTGTTTTTTTCTTTGTATCAATTTTCCACCTGTGAAGCCCAAAATCCCACCACCAAGTGCAGCTGCAATTCCTGCTACTTTGAAGCCTGCAAGGAGACCAATAGGACCCCCCACCACTCCACCAATGACTGCACCTGCCACAGGCAGAGCTGCCAGCTTGTATTTTGCAGCCTGTAAAGGAAAAAAAAATAGTTAGAATACTTGCCTATGGCGATGTGCATTTTCCCCTCACTGCTCTTGGCAATGACTTGAAAGCTCAATGATAAATAAACTTTACAAATTAGTATTTAAAAAAAAGTATGACAGAACATGCTAAAACCAATTGAAAATCAGCTTGTGTATGCAGTTGTGAACCAGGTCCTTTCACGTGGTTCTGGCTGCTGTGTACACTGGGTGTTACCTGGTCGCCATCATTACATCAAATCAGAACCTGAGAAAATGCTCAGACTTGTCAGTGATGGGCCTGACTCCAGCTTTAGGGTCTGTTTAGTAACTGACATGGAACAGGATGGAAAGGACAGGTTATCCTCAGCCTCTTGTTTAATGTTTATGTGATTCTTGTGAGCCAGTCACTGACTGCACTTGTCTTTGCAGGTAAACCAAAGTAACCATCAGAACAGTGTTTAAAAAGACCCCCCCCAAATTAAATAATTGTATTTTCTAGCACCCTGTATGTGATAGAAAATTACAAGAGAGATTGATTTTTTTTTTTCCCTGCTACCTGTGGGTCATTTCTTCCTTATTTCCTTAATTGCTGGTTCCCTCAGCATTAAAGACGGCAGATCAATGGGGTTAATACAGAGGGTGGCTGGGAGGCAGAGCACCATTGATTCACCAGCAGGAGCAGATCCCTACCTTTCCCAAGTTTTTGGTTCCCTCTTCAACATTCGCAGCAGCACTGTTGACATGGTCTTCAATCCTGTCAATCTTTTCCTGCTGGGACTAGATGCAAAGGAATTGTGAGTGAGGTAACCTGCTGGGAAGCAGCAGTGAGCCAATACACACCATTTTAATGCCTGTAATCAGGGCCCCACAGCAGCTTTCATCTGCACCCGGCAGCCTTAGTGGTGCTCCATGATTAGCATCTGATACACTCTGCTGAAACTACAGACTTACTTTGAAAAAATCTAAACTATTAAGTAATAATATGGGGTGTATATTAGACAATGTCTTGCTGCAGTTAGAGAAAACAGCTCAAAACATATGATTTCTAAATCTTTTCTATGGTTAGAGGAATTCACATTCCAAAAGGAAAAATAATCTAAACTAGCCTGTTTTATTTCCTGCTGAGTCTCACATTAAAAAAAAAAAAATTCTATAAAGGGCATTTATAAGATCAGTACCAACTCCAACATACAAAACTGCATCAAGAAATGTAAGCAGAAGTGTTTAATTATGACATTATAGAACAATGACTTCAGAAATAGTGACAGCACTGAAAAAATACTTGATGTTGCTCTGTATTTTACGGTTTGATTTTACAAAAACATTCCATCCTTTCTCCAAATGCAGTCAGTCAGATTCCCCTGCAGTCTCTCCCAGGGAACACTGGAGCAGAAGATAAAGGGGTCTGTGGGTTTGTTTGTTCTTATTTTAATCTCAGCAGTATGCAGGCTGTTTTATGCCACAAAATAATGAGATGGCTGATGTTCATCTTAAAATAAAAGGCATTCTGAACTTTCTGCCTCTTTCTAATTCAGAAACTGCTGAGTACACCAGCTCTGGTGTTCATCTGCTATGCAGTCCACCCACCTTAGATGCATGCTATTACATCTAATGATGTTCAAGTGCAAAATCCAGGAAGTCCTGGGAACAGGACCTCTTCCTTTAACCTTCAGAATAGTGAACGAACATTTTTGCAGTCCCTCTCCAGTCTAATGGTTCTTACTTGGGTTTTTTGTATAGATGAAGCAGCACACAGCAGAAAGCATAAAAGCTAGGTTATTTATCCCTACTAACCCAACATCGAGGAGATTAAAGAACTCTCCCAGGAAATAAGAATTGTGCATTTAAATTGCCTGTGGCATGGGAAGAACTAAACATTGGGAACCGACATTTTGGTAGTGCTATGAGAGCAGATAAAGGGCATGATAAAGGTGAGGATTTTTCTAGCACTCCTGATTAAGTGAGAAAAGGTACCTGACGAACACACACCCTGTGCAGTGAAAGCTGTCACCACTGTTACAATTAGAAATGGTAAAAATGAATAGGACCTGGGTAGAAGTCTGCAGTCAACACTGCAGAGCTTCTGCTAAGGTTCAGCTCGTGGCCATGTGCACTGGCTGGAACATCATAGCTGCTCCAGTGACGAGAACTTGGGAGCAACTCCCAGCACTAGTGCTGAAAGAGGAGACTGCTGCCTCCTCAAAGTGTCACCTTGGCAGAGCCCAAATCACAGGAGAGATGCATGCTCAGCTTTTTTTGTCCCCACCTAGGAGTTACCCATTCACTCTGTATTTGCAGGAGACTCTGTAGGACAGAATGCAGAATTAATACTTACACAAACTAAGAGAGAAAACTCAGTCACCAACTGGCTGAGCTCAATCAAGTCCTACAAATAAAAAACAAATGTTATTTTGTGATAGTTGCTAAAACCAGGAGCACCAACATGGCAGGGAGGGAGTTCCAACATACCCCTTCTAAACTTTCCCAGGACTCAGCTGCATTTTCTTCCTGAGGTATTTCCGGAAGGCGGGAGTAGATCTGGATTAAACTTTGGGAGCCATCCTTTACTTCCGTGTTATATAAAGTTTCTGAATGAGAAACATGATGTTTGTAAATAAATGCAATGGACCAGGGTGCAGGTGGTGTGCAGACTTTCTCACTCAAAGTGTCTCAAGGGTAACCTGATACTTAACCTAATTCAAGCCAAGCAACAACCCCAAAAATGATCGTATAGGGAGAAGTCTTACAGCACTACAGTTTCTTAAAAGGATGTTATTGACAAAGAAATAGATTCATTTCTATCAGCACATTCTCACAACCAGTCCTGAAATCATACTAAATTATACTCCTGAATTCAAGGTCATTTAATTCATTTTGTATTGACCAGGCTAAGAAAACTGAGCTTGGGACAAAAACTTTTCATTTATGTATGACACACAAAGATGCTGTGCTCCCAAAACTGAACACAGTTATTAATTTTATGACTCATTATCATGCTAGTGGTTTGATTTTCAGCCACTGGGAACTAAAAGAAGCAGGAGGAAACAGCTTTCAAAGCCAAAGCAGTGAAACCCAAGTAACATGGTGGCCAGCATTCCATGCTGGATCTAGTTGGGTAAATAGTACTGTGAGGATGGCACACACTGGCAGCTCAGTGCTGTACAGGAGATATTCTCCAGTATGTTTCTCCCTAGATTACCTGGACTAATGCAGAACATGTTAGGACAAAGTATGGTGTTAAAAATGGGGAATGACAGACACTGAGGTGGCACCGGGGAGAGCAGATACAACAGACAGACTCACACACACCTCCTCCAGTCAGAGCCCACTCTGGAGCCCCTGTGGATGTCACGGACACGTGTGTAATTGTGAACAACAAACTGAGCGGCAACAAAGCAAAATAAACAAGTCTGGCTTGTCAATACAGGGATTGAGGAAGAGCTTGGCAGTCTGAAAGGCAGACTGGAGAATGTGTGTATGTAAACACAGTACAAAGATCATCTCAATTCAAACAACTTCTGTTTCTGAAGGGAGATTGCTCCTTCAGTAGGACACTGGTGTTTCCTTCCTTGGGAAGGCAGTCCCAAGAGAAAGCTTTATTATGGGGAAGGCTGGTTAGGTATGTCTAACAATACTAAAGTGTAAATATTGTATTAAAATCTTTAGAAACAATGATTGTGCCAAGGTACGATAATATTATTATATAACTGTTACAACAACAGATATGACCAATGGAAAACAAGTAAATATAATCATATTCATTAAAAAATCAGTAACAGTGCATGCTTATTAATGGAATTAATTTAAGATAAAATAAAAATGATACGTTTTCATAACATTTGTCCATTTCTCAACATTTTTATCTCAATATCTCAAAATAGATTAAGGACCCAATTTTCCTACTCTCAGCTCAGTAAAAGTCTAACATCAATGAAGTTGATATTTAGACATAATTACTAAGTAAGCAGAGTAACACGAATGCACTAAGCAATTTGGGGGCTTAATTTGGGCTTGTTTTTCTTTCTAATTATTTCTACCCCTTTTCCTTTAAGAATCCAGACATGGGAGGCACTTCGTGTTCTACAATCATCACTTGTTCTTCCAGAACATATTTTTGATTTATAATCTCAGATTAATTAATGTTGTATACTCAGTTCTAAAATACTGCTTTCCCCTTTTCAATGTAATTAATTATATATCCAAATGTGTGCATTTTTTAAGAAAACTGTTCTGCCACATACTCTGACATTTATCACTGGTTTTGAGGATCTTACTTCATTTCAATCCTACACGATCCTATTTCAAAATCAAGTTTCTTCTGCCCAGAAAGGCGTACTCTTCCCTAATCCGCCACATGCATGTTAAGTTGTTTAAAATTAAAATATTCATAATTCAAAAGCAAAATAAAAACCTCACTAAGCAAAACTGCCTCCTCCCAAGACCTTGCTCTGGTCTGTTCCTGACAATCTATGCCGACCTACTGTAGGAAAGCATATCCCTGAAAGCGTATAAATGATACCAAAGTTTTGCATGACACACATTCAAGAGAAATTAAAACTGTAAGTAGGTTTACATGTTATCATTTTGTAATAACTAAAAATCAGTGAGAAAAAATTCCTCATGAAAATTCTCTATTCACTTTAAAAAACTAAGGTAAAGAAGAAGAAGGGTAAGAGGTGGTCATATTTGGGCTGAAAGTATGAGTAAGAAATTTATATTCACTACTTCACTTTTTATCAAGTCTACCCAATTTAATAGAATTGAGAATGGAAGTGACTCCACCAGTTCATTTACACAGCATCTCCACAGAAATACAGTAATACAAAACATCCCTGCAGATTTCACAGAGGAGCTTTACACCTCATTACATTCGAGATAAAAATCTAATGCTGTGGAAGATTCAATATGTTGCTTAAAAGATTTTAGTAATTTTAAGAGTGGAGTCTCACCTTTTGTTAATATTTGTTTAATATGCAATTAAATTCCATTTCTATTGGCCCTCAGTTGAGGATGGTGAATGGGGGAAGGGACTGTATCATATCACTGACATGCCTTCTAAATGGGAGATTTGAATTTGTAAACTCCTTCCTTCTCAACCAGATGGGAAGCAACATGCTACAAAGAACAGGCACGTATTGAACCTCCTTTGATTAAGATCAACAGCCAAGATTTGCTTTCAAGGCTGCAGCCTCTAAGCACAAAGGAATAGGCAATATACTGTGGGTTAGCAATTCAACAGGGCTGCTTGCACAGGCAGGCAAACTTGGAAAAAAAAATCTGTTTAATTGTATTTAGTTGTCTGCCTGTCTGTCTGTTTCACTTTAAATGGGGTGAATTATTTCCACACTCCTGAGCAGACTTGCAGATGCCTGTCATTCCAGCAATAATTTTTCTGTTCTTCTCATCCCCATCTTTCTGATCAATTTACTGTCCTTCTGAAGTGCTATTATACTCAATGTCCTCCATACTTCAAAGGTATTCCAGATTTCAGAAGCAGTCCTGCTCTTTGTAATTAAACTCTAGTTGCCATGTGCCACCTAGGTAATTATGTAAAAAAGAAAAGCAATAAGCCAGGACAAGGCCTTTCCAATGGAATACTGGAATGTACCGGGAACAACTGCAGAAAGTCACCAACAGAAAAGATATCTTAAATTTAGTTCTGATCCAAACAGAGAAGAGCTCACAAAGAGATTGACAGTAATGGCTAATATATATGAAGGGAATCACTGAATTCTGAAGACAATGAGCTCCCCACAAAAGAGATGTCAACAAATTGGGTAGAATTAATAGAAATTACGTGGAAGAAGTTCCTAAAAGATAAAGGACTGTAGAATTTCTGGGAGACACTCAAAAAAAAGGCTGCACTGAAGATGACACCAAATTGTCCTGATGCAGAGGAAGATGCTAATGGCTTCGGCAAGAGCTCTTCAGTGCTCTGGATGTCAAGAATTTGACACACAAGATGATTACAAAGAAAAATATAAACACAGAAAGTTAATATCAGAAAGACCGGGACATAAATACATTGGAACTACCAAGGGGCATAAATGGTAGCAAGGAAGTTTCTGTGAATGTTTTCAAAGTTAGAGGGAGACCAAAGAAGTGTAAGTGCATTGCCAGATAAAAAGGTAGCTTTAAGCAGATATCTGAAGCAATTAACTTAAATAAGAAAGAAAAAGAGAGAGAGGCGGAAACAAAGAGAAAAGCTTAAAAATATTTAGATGATCTAGGCCTATTCAGGGTCTGAGAGTTTGATGAAATTCACTCCAGAGCATTTTTAAGAAACAGCCTCTGAAATTTCAAGCATATTTTTGAGAACTTCAATAAGGTGGTCCCAGAGAGAGAGTTTGAAATCCACAAAGATATTACGACAAACTACTGAACAACCCACTACAACATGCTGAAGGTGTGGAAGAAGTCAAGATTTGTATGTCAGACGCCAATTCAGTCTTTTCTGCTGGCCTTGGAAGAAGTTTTTTACATTGGGGGTGGTGAGGCACTGGCTGCCCAGAGAAGTTGTGGATGCCCCCATCCCTGGAAGAGTTCAAGGCCAGGTTGGATGGGGCTCTGAGCAGCCTGGTCTGTTGGAGGTGTCCCTGTCCATGGCAGGATCTAGATGATCATCAAAGGGTCCCTTCTAACCCAAATGGTTCTACGACTCTGTATTTGATATGTCTTGATGTTCACAAGGTTTTCTGATACTACTGCACATGACATCCTTGAAAGCAAGCCCGGTCATCAAATCTACTTCTCTCCCTGTTCAACCACGAGGGTCACTGGCTTGTTCATCACACTTGGAAGAGTTCTTGCATGCAGCAACAAGAAGGGTCATGAAAACAAATCTGACAGCAGGTTCTTCTACAGTGCCACTGACTAAGAATGCTCGTTAGATTTGAAGACACATGAAATGCTCAAATCATTTCAAGTAATACTGCTACTGCAGCAATCAAGCTAATTACAGATGTGTGGAAGGCTTTAATCCTGATGTAACCAACTTTCTCACAGATCATTAGGAGAGAGCACTAGCCAGCACCAGGGCATAATACAGACTTCTCCTGAAGACAGAATGGTAGAGCAAGGATTGAAAGACATTTTATAAAGAAAGGAGGGAAGACCAGCAAACATGTCTGATTTCTATCATGTCACAGTGTTTTCAAAACCTTTTATTTAAATGGATTTATAGTATTTTCTTCTTTCTTGTCAGTTACCAAGTTAAAATGCCACAGGAAGAGATGTTCTTCTTTACCTAGAGACCTTCTCCTCTTTTCCATATATTTCAGCAATGCTGTATTACACTGTCATATAAAAATCTTGTTGGTATTTCTTCACTAATTCAGTGAAAATGGCCAAAATTATTACTTGCACATGATCAAGTGATTTGCAAGGGAAGGGAAAAGAAGCCAAGATACCTTGAAACATGAATGTTAAATATCCTGCTTCCTTGAACAGTCCACTATTTCAAGATCCAAGGCTACAGGATCTTTCTCATGGAAGGCCATAGATATTTAATTTTTAAAGATACTTAAGCATTTTCTGCTTGTCAAAATTCAGTCACAGGTCATGACAAAAGTGTGGTGCAGGGAAAAAAATCTACTTCTTCATGAACAGTACTCTTCAACTGAAATCTCATTTCTTTACTTCATTTATATCTGGTCAGAGAAATTGCATACTGGATACAATGACAGAGATACAATAAATACAGAAATTAAATTCTACTACCTTGTCCTAGAGTTGCAGATCTGGTTAAAGAGGCATCCTCCTCTCCTTTGAGTTGCCTTTTAAGTTCTTCTGCAGATTCAGAATGCAGCTCCAGGAAGTCCTTAATGGCAGTTGAAGCTTCCCCTTTAATGGGATTTATCATTCTCTGCAGAACTGGGATGTCTTCCTGCCGGACTCGCAAACAGAGTTTCTCCATCTCTCTCATATTGGCACGGAGTTGCTGCAAGAGTATTAGGAGTTATTTTGTAGCTTACTGTGTGAGAACACCAAACACCTTCGGTGCCTGGGAAGCACCTATCATCTTTATGATCAAGGGAGAAACATTTTTGAAGCCATCACCACAACCATTTTGATTTTCCTGCTGTCAATTTTGTACTTTATCCATTTCTCCAAGTCAGTTTATTTTATTTTCAGTTTCAATTAAAGTATTTAAATAATTAATTCACTGTGTAATTGCTTAAGTTATTTCTGTTTCTCTGATCAATTTAGGTCTTTGCCAAAATATTTACACAAGTTTCAACAAATTGCAATAATATCCAAATAAAGTAAGTGATTGTTTCTCAAAATTTGCTTATTTTGTAATAATAAGTCACTGTGGCAATCACAGGACGTCACTATACAGTCACTCATAACCCCCAACTACCCCAGAACCATCACTTTCATTTTGTGAAGATGACTTCAGGGACAAAGAAGAAGGATTACTTTTTTCTTTTAATTTTTTTTTCAGATGAAGCACAAATATATTTGTTTGATTGGAATATCAATTAGAAATACTTCTTCAGTTACAGGAGTTTTGAGAAGATATAAACTATTCACAACTACCAAGAAGAGTATGTGTGCAGGCATTTCCCACAAGACAAATTTCTTTCTGCATTCAAGGGTTTTTTTACTGCCTGGGCTTTTAAAATCTAAAAATGCACACAAATTTTCTCTTCCTACAAATGAAAAGAAGAAATTTACAGTTTAAATTATACCACTTATTGTTCTAGGACAGAGTGTTTATCTAATTATAAAAAAATAAGACTGTAATAAAAATACATTCTCTGCATTACATTACAATGATACAATAAATTCTATCCTTTGTTGCACTATTTACCAATTGTTCTGAATATTCTTCTCATGACAGAACAAGAGAATGGATTGACACCAGTGAGTGGTTACAAACAGAAAGGTTTTCTTCCAGAATACAAACCAGGTACAGGTAGTGCCTTAGAAAGGCAAAACTGCCTATCTGGAAAAGCAAGAACTAGATGGAACTAATTTTATTTATATACCCTAGTGGAATTAATTGCTTTTAATATTTATGAAAAAAAAAAGTAGAAAATATAATTAGAGAAGAAGGAAGGAAATTATTCAACATGTTGAAGTAACATTACACAAGCTTCCAAAGAAAGAACTATTGATTCGTTAAAATCATGTGTCAAATTACTAAAATTGGATTAGATTATATTGTATGCTTAAATTAAGAGTACTATTAGCCAAATTAGGCTGCATTATTCAAGACTAACCTCAGGTAAAACCACTGATTGACAATTGAAAAAAAGGGAGATTAAAAAAAAACCCAAAAACTTAGGAAAACACCGAGTTGAATTAGAAACGTGGTAGCCAGTAACTTTCCTCATACATTTCTCATCTCAATCTACCTCCTTCTTCCTGGTATCTTCCCCCCATAGTCTGCGCCCCTAAGTACTGAAAAAAGGAGAATGCCACCACTGTCATAGTGCTCTATGTGCCAAACTTCTTGGTTTATAGAATCTTGGAATTTCATTTAAGAAACAAAATGGGATTATCTAGACACAACATTTCATTGTCTAATTTCTGAGAACTAAATGCAGGGGGACCAAGGTTCATCCTGTTGTTTTATTTCAGGAAACAAAATCATTATTATCCTGTCTTTGGCCACAATGGAGACAAAAAAAAAAAGACACATCAAACAAAACTTGTGAAACAGTGACAACAGAGTTTGGGATGAGATAATAATGGTTCCACAGCGGCTTCTTCTAAAGAAAAAGGAGAATTTCGCAGTTGAAATTGAATTAAAACATAGCTCTGCTTGGGATCCGTACCACTGCAGCTGCTGTGGCAAATTACAAGTCCTGTGCAGGGACCAACACAACACAACTGGCTGATGGGAGTTTGCACAGATCCTGAACAGAAGCTTCAAGAGGTATGAACTGCTCACCCTAAGAAATGGCTAAACCAGCTCCTCACTCCCACTGTTCATGATTTTGAACAGTGCTGATTTTGCTGATCAAAGAGAGATATTTCTGAGCAAGAAGATGGAGGAATTGAATGATGATATTCATGTATTTAGTGAAATTTAATTTTAGTAGCTCTTCCTTTGTGGTTTTGAAGAGAGGACTCTTGTTCCACTTACTGTCAGTTAAACAGAAGGTGAATGGATTCAGCCTAGCAAGAAAGTTTAGCCCTGCTGCGAGGAGATACATCCCAGGAACTCACCAGGGTGTAACATCATAAATGTTACGGATATGCAAATGACTGTGACTTTTCATAATAATTTTAATGGCACAGTTAATTTCCTAGGCAGAGCATAAGAGTGTATTGCTCTCATCCCAACCGTATGCACTTTTAAAACCAAGCTTATTTAGCAAGGAAGGTAATACAAAATTCTCTTTTCATTTGTGGGGACTCCTGAGTTTCGAACTCTCCAAAATCAATGCAAAAGACATGGAATTTTTCTTTATAATAATTGCAATTTTGGTCTGTTGACTTCCAAAACCAAACAACAATCTTTGTTTCAAATGACTTTCTCACAAATACTGTAGGAAAATAAAACTGGTGAAAACCTTGGGAAGTTATCCCTTCAATGCATGATCTGCTGGCCCTATATTATTTCTTCATGAAGAGCTACAACGTCCTGCATACCATACTGCCAGAATTCATTATGCTGTAACATTTCCTTATGTCTAACAGAAATCTCTCTGGCCTCAGTTTAAACCAGGTATTTCTAATCCTCTCTGTTCAAAACAGGGCAAGACAAGCCCTATCCTCTTTGCAACCATCCTCTTTATGTTTGCAGACAGACAGCATGATGCTGTCAGGTGCTCTTTGGGCAAAATAACTAATTTGTTGATCTTTACAAGACGTCTTGTTTTCTCAATGTCTGACTGCATTCATTGGTCTCTCCCTGTTCACTTCGTGCCTTCCTTAGAAGTGTGGTGCTCAAACTGGACTGACTTTTCTACCTGGGATCCTACTACTGCTGACCAAAGAGATTGCAGGAGAGACCACACTGACTGCTCTCCCATTTATATATCCCACTAAGTTATTTGACTTTTTTGGATCACTACCACACAATCAGTTCACTTCTACTCTGTGTCCCTCAAGTCTTAAAAAATTCTCAGCCTCAGATCAAAGGAACTCTGAGTTTAAGGATCTCTTTACCCTGCAGATGGCCACAGGCTGCAGTAATGAGCTGATTTTACATGACCCTTCACTGACACCAGAAACAATCTCCTGCAGAAATAAAGTTCTCTACGCTACTCCTCATGCCCTCACAGCATATCTACACTGTATGCCAGAAAGGTACCTAATCTGGAGATCATTTTAGAGATGTCACAGAAGACCTGAGCCATACAGCCGAGCTTTGAAGATTTATGCAAAAAAAGAGCTGATCAGAAACAATCTTTTACTTGTAAACCATTTTCAGCTGAACTAGAAATCATAAAAGTGAAAAGGAAAAAAAAGAAACAGATTACCATTTTTCAAGCAGCTTTCCATGTTAGAGCAACACAGTGGAGAGACCATATCTGCCTAAATTTGTTTTGCACAACAGAGTCTCTTTTCATGGGCTAAATACACACTAAAGCCAGACCGTTCATCCACTGCATTTTTCCTTTTTTTTTGGTTTAACATCTTATTTCCTTCTCTAGTAACTGCAGCATTTCCCTTCCTCTCACCACGGGAATGATCAGGGCAGTCCTCAAATGTTATAACAAACTACTGCCATTTCATTGAAATTAGCTTAAACCTTGCAATAATTAACTAATTGTGTGGTACAGTTAGCATGTATGTGGGCAAAGCCTAGAAAACTGCAAATTCATTCAGGCCCTAACATTTTAAGAAGTCCATGGACCGTCCCTAAAAATGAAAATATACAAGAGCACATTCAGAAAAACTAATACATGATATACAAGAGCTATTTTCTCAATATTTTTGAAAGGGTCTCTTCATTCCCTGTGCAAAGATTTATCTATTTTCTTCACTTTCCTTTACAGAAGTTTTTAAAGTGGCACTCGGTCACCCGAAAGCAGAGCAATAGATTTACGCTCACCTATACTTCTATAATAATTCTGACCATCATCAAAAGTACAACAGAAGTAATTATTCTGGGTAAACTGAAAATTCAGAAAAATGGCTAATTATGTGCACATGGATTAAATGTAGAATGGCTGTGCATATATTTGTCTAAAACCTGTGGCGGATGCCTTGGGTCAATATTGACTTAGGGATTCCTAATGTATTTTTACAACATCTAATTTTGAGAGCAAAGTGTGTGCTTGCAGAGAACATTTGGTATCACAATAATTAATCTGATTTCTTTGCAAACAAACAGATCACAAGTCCATTGGTAAACATTTAAACAGCTTACAGCAAACACATTCTACATGTCATATAATTTATTATCAAGTACTCCAGACTCCTAACTATTTAATTAAAACAAAGAGCCAGCCTGCTTTTCTTGCATGCACCCAGATACTTACTCTGCTCTCTGGGTATCAGAATGTGAACCACTTTAATGCATCTAGATCTGTACCCAGAGCTAGAAGCAATAAGCATTCAATAAAATCTAAGAAAATTTATTTTGACAGAGAGTGAAAACAGCAATCTTTAGATTCAAGACAAATATAAATGTTTCTAGAGACAAATAAGGGGTTTTCTTATTAAAGCACTTAAAAGATCTAAAAATAACATCTTCAACTCAATTTTTTTTCTCTAATTATTGATAGATTTTTGTCTTGCTAAAGAAATGATACTGATAATTTAAAGTTACAAGAGAAGCCTTTCCCACAACTCAGATGTGAAAACAGATTAGAGAACAGACATAGGAAAACACAGGCTTACTACACCATACCTGTTAAAAGGCCATTGTTTTAACAGAACTTCCACTTTTGGAAGGCTCTTTGAATATGAAGAATAAATTTGTACTCAAATTTCAAAAGTACTTGGTGAAAAATCAAAATAAACACTCAAAGCTCCAATTAGTAGAAAAATCAACTGGATTTCACATGTAACTTCGTATTATCTACACTAAACAGAAAGGTCATTAACATCTTCCATTCCTCAAAAAAGACACATATCTCCAGCTCTCCCTACCATCTAATTCTGTTGTTCAATCAGGATTAAGTTCTTCTTTCTGAGGTGAGTTGTTTTTGTGTTTTTTTCACTTTTAGTCTGGTCTATTTTCCCACAAGAGTCAGTAAGATACTGAAACAAACATGAGAATTTACAGCATTAGAACTGAGAGATGCATTGGTTTAGGACTGTGACACCGGTGCAGGCAAATCCTGCTTGTCTACGTGCAGTGTAGGTAACTTACAGTAGCAAAGACAGGTCCGACCTCTGAACAACATCTATGAAACCAACAAAAGATGCCTCTCCTGGCCAACACACATCTGCCCCCAGAATACTGGCAGTGCAGCTGTTACAGCCACTAGATACTATACCTGCCTCAGCAAACTTAGTGGTGCAGATCTGGTCATTGTGTTCTCCTGTACTGATAATCTTCTTTGGCTGTGTGCTATTTAGCAGATGTTTGGCTGAGCTTCTTGCATCATTTTCATCAAGACATAGGTATTTTTAGAAACAGTGTAAGATTCCCTGTGTGCTGAGTTATGGATGACTATGCATGAAGTCACTGAGATGATGCCTGTGCTGACAAATGTGCTGGTATTTCCTCCCTTGACAATATCATGCGCGTAACAACAGATGTGATCACCAAAGTAGTAGTCCAGATGTTCTCTATGTCTGAACTCATGCTTTAAAATTAGCAGTATCCCTTATTGCAATAGCTGTCTTCTAATTTAGTAATGTAAGAGGATAGTTTGCAAAAGATCACAGTCTCCAAACTTTTGCTTCTGCAAGAACATGGAAATATTTCTGACTGTATTTGCCTCATAGGAAACAATTAGGAAATTCCTACCTTTTAAATGAAGAAAAGCAAAACTGTGTGCTTGTCAAACCCACCTGTCAAATACATATCTCTCTGAAGGTCCATCCCTGAGGTAACCAGAACTATGTATGTAATCTAATCCCATCAGGAGCACAGCCATTTTCATATCCTTACCTGAACCGTTCGTCCTGCGTTGATGTGCTCTTCGTGCAATCTGTCCCAGAGCCTGCATCTCTGATACTAAAACAGAAGAAAAAGACTCCTTAGAATTGCTATCTTTACCAACTGGCTATGCAGAAAAAAAGCCACCTTTGGTAAATGATCACTTTAATTTTCCAAAACTGACAGTAAAGAAGTCAAGTCATAAACAATTCCACTGCAAAATTAGAGAGGTAAATAGCAATGTATTTTGTGAAAAATTTTGTACAATGTGTTTTACTGAATTACAGACAACCAGGGTTTCAGCATCATTTTTTAACATCCAGGTGATATTGCATCCTGACACTGCTGTGGCATAAATCACTTGGTGGGCAGTAGAACAAATGGCAGAAGAAGGAGAAAAGAATGGAAGAGTGAATA
This sequence comes from Struthidea cinerea, assembly GCA_013397865.1. Classification (NCBI taxonomy): domain Eukaryota; kingdom Metazoa; phylum Chordata; class Aves; order Passeriformes; family Corcoracidae; genus Struthidea; species Struthidea cinerea. The sequence continues at coordinate 1,365,874 of VZTI01004400.1, forward strand.
AGCAGTACTTATTCACTGGTCATACAGGACAATGAGGTATCTGGTACTATTGACAAAGAAAATGGCATTCATTACACAATGCTACTGTCTACATTTACACTCATTTCTACATAGCTACAAACACAGCTACAACAACCATCAGGCCAGATCTGGCACCTCCAGGAAGCTCCACTAACTTCAGTGGGAAACTATCCATACAATACTGCCCACGGGGCAGAGACCAGACTATTACATTAGCAGAGAGCAAGTTTGGCAAAAGAACTGCCTATTATCACATATCAACCTTTTCATCATTAAAATAAATCAGTCCCTGCTATAAGCAGTTGACACAAAAAATAAAAAGAGACTTTAGCATAAAAAAGATAGTAAAATAACAGAAGTAGAAGCTGTGATTCCTGGAATGTGTGCTGAAGCTATCAAAGAATGCATTTACAATATTAGACAATACTAGAATATTTATTTAATTGTTTAGATAACAAGGCAAAATATTTACTATGATTTGTAAGGTATTTTTATGTAAAGTTTAATTCCTCAATTTCTTAATATGCTTTGTTACCAATAAAAACTTTATTTATAGCCTCTATCTTTCCATAATTATTTTCATAATTTTAGATGCCACAGCAATAAGGATCACAAGTCACTCAGCTTCCTAAAATACAATGAGAAATCTGAAGTTACTACTTATTTCCAGAGCAAAAAGTTTTTCATGTTAGGACTTTGTACCTCTATAGAAGGTAAGAGGTTTAGTGTTCAACAAAGTCAGATTAACACCATTCTTCTAGGAAATAGAATAATAACAACCTCTGAATAAATTGCTATGCCATTAAAACTGCTGCCAATGTTCTTTAAAAAAAAATGGTTGAAAAGCCCTGTATCAACAGTAGATCTTCCAAATTAGTCAGCCCTGAAAGAGTACTGAAACAGGAATTTCTCAGGTTTTAACAAAAGGGGTTTAGGGAAAAACAACCTATTTAATTTCAACGGACCGTAATACATTGTCCAAATAACTAATGATAAAAAAATCCTGTTAAGAAAAATTTCTCAGGAAACTTCTACTGCTCTTCATAATTTCTACTAGAAATGCTCAGCACATTCATCAGCTTAATATATATATAGAGGTTTTATTACTTTGCTTCAAAATTCCAAATATGCTAGTGACGAGCCCAAAGAATCCAATGACTTAGCACACCCAAAACAACGACATTCACGTGGTCAGAGAATTCCTCCTTGTTGACTTCCCTCTGTCATGCAACACAAAGTAGGCCACACTCCTGGACAATGTTCACCCTGGGGGCCTCAAGGACAGGAAAGCTTGAGAAGAGATGGTATTGACATTATTTATTGTGGAAGCTGGGGCTGTTCACCCTGGAGAAGAGAAGGTTGCATGGACACCTCATTGCAACTTTCCAGCATCTGAAGAGGGCCTACCAGGAAACCAGAGGGGGACTCTTCATCAGGATTTGTAGTGATAGGACAAGGAGCAATGGGTACAAATTGAAAGAGGGGAAATTTAGGTTACAGACTAGGAAGGAATTTTTACTGTGAGGGTGGTGAGACACTGGAACAGGTTGCCCAGGGAGGCAGTGGATGCCCCATCCCTGGCAGTATTCAAAGCCAGTTTGGATAAGGCCTTGAGCCTAGTGGAAGGTGTTCCTGCCCATGGCAGGGGGGGTGGGACTAGATGATCTCTAAGGTCCATTCCAACGCCTTAATATTCTATGATTTTACCATGAACAAATACATGTAAAACTAAGGGAGGTCCATGAAGTAAAAACATCTATGGAATCCTAACCTGTTATATTAGGTCCAGAAGAGGGCCACAAAAATGGTCCAAGGGCTGGAACAGCTCTCCTGCGAAGAAAGGCTGAGAAAGTTGGGATTTTATAGCTTGGAGAAGACAAGGCTCTTGAGAGACCCTATTGCAGCCTCTCCATAAATAAAGAGGGCTTAGCAGAAAAACAAAGACTTTTTACTAAAGCCTGTAGTGACAGCGTAAGGGGTAATGCTTTTAAACATTTAGAGGAGGAGTTGAGATTGGACATAAGAAAATTTTTTTATAATGAGGGTGGTGAGGCACTAGAACAGGTTGCCCAGAGAAGTTCTGGATGCGCCAACCCTGGAAGTGTTCAAGCCTAGGTTGGGTGGGGCTTTGAGCAACCTGATGTAAAGGAATGTGCTCCCACCCCATGGCAGGGGGGTTGGACTAGATGATCTTTAAAGCTTCTCTTCCAATCCAGATCACTCTATAGTTCCATATTTCTGTGGTATTAAATCATAATTGTGCTATAGCCAAATAGTTTGTAGTCCACAACAGAAATACAAAACATTAGGTTACTCTTAGACACTCGATCTTTTTTGCTCTGTGTCCATTCTCTAGAGAGCCCTCTTTAGAAAGAAATTTTGATACTTCTGCTTTGGATCCCTTCCATCTCTCCCTGAAAGTAGCCAGTGGACATGAAGAGAACTCAAAAGTTTGTCATAATATCTCCTGCTAAAAGTTCTTCAATAAATGTCTTATTCAAATGTCTACACTCAGATAAGACTGCAGTAAGACTCAGATACCCTCATTTCTTGTTTTGTGTCACCCTTACATATCTTCCCACCACAACAATGGTCCCCAGCCAAAGGCAAAAAGTGTTTCACACAACACCCTTTGGCATAGTCACAAGAAATGAAATTAAAACTGAAAGCAAGAGAGAAAAAGTGTCTTACAGCACTTTTTTTTTGAAAGGATTGCTGCATATCACCAACAAAGCTTAGGGCACTAAGCCAAACAAAATCTCCACCTTCCTGTACTACCAAGTCAGTTGCTATTATCTAATGGAGACTTACACACAGCTGTAACTCTTTTGGATATACATGCATTTTATTCCCTCTTGGAGTGAAAGGCCATCCAATCCACAGAATGTGCTTTAGAAAACAAGAATTTTCATGGGGAAAACATGGAAAGAAAGAAAAAGCACAGAGAACTTATTTCCTAAGGATATAGCCTTTAAGTCTTCCAAAACTGTCATACAGAAAGTTGTACTCTCAAATAGTTGAGAAGCAATGATGATGAATTGATGGTAGCCACTTCCTCTGAAAAGGTGTATTCAAGGTCAAATTTCATTATATATTGATTTTATAGTTTCTTCAAACAGTGATTTAGGAGATTAATTGTTTGGACTATCTCTGGAACCTAAGGTTTAAATCAATATTCATGAAATGAAGTTAGAGATATTGGCTTCATCATAAGTAAATAATGTTGCTGCTCTAAGCAATTGGACATAATTAGTGATTTTTGCTTAAAAGTAGCCTGTAAAATAAACAGGATCAGATTCTATAAAATTATCCTTTTCCCTCTAGGGATATTTGGTTTACATGGCTGAAAGTTAATTTAACAAAAAGTATTTAAGAGAAAATCATCATGACAGCTCACAAAAGTACTGTAACACATTCATTATAGCTAAATGCATGTAAAAGATATAAAATGCAAATTATCATACAAGTATTTCAACCAAACTATTGGTAACAATGTTTACCACAAATGTAAAAGCCTTTGTGCACACAATTACAAGGCAATATAGAACTTTTGTCTTTAGCCAAATTTGAATTTAAGCACTTTGTCATCAACTTCTCATCGAAAACTCTACATAATCTTTCAGTGTGACTGCTTCTATAGTGTAGAAAGAACTACATTAGTAAAAAGTGAACACTAACCTTCTCAATATTTATTTGGTGTTTTCTTAACCTTTCCAAATCTGTTGGAATTGCCACTTTAATGAATTTCTGAATTGCAGGTTCAATTCGGCGGAGTTTAACTTTTTCTTCATCTTCAGACATCCTAAAAGCAGCTTTCAAGTCAACAGTTGCCCAATATAACTTCACCAAGGTAAAAACCCCTAAAAAACAAAAGAAAATTCAACAAGAAGGAGTAAACTTGAATCACTTTTAAAGAAATCAAAATAAGATAAATCAGTCTTTCTAATGATCACATATCCCCCAAAACCACAATTAAGCAGTATTAATACTAAATATCTGGATATTTGCATTTATTGTATTATCTCTATTTATTTGCAAGCTTTGGGGATCACTTTTCATAAACCTTAACACTAACAAGAAAAAAACCAGCTAAGTAATTAAGGCAGAGGCAAACATGCTTTGCAGCATAATGATACATGAAAAGGTTTGAAAAAAACTTTCAATTAGATGCTTTGATCGATCAGAGTTCACATTTTGCCAATTCATATTCAGAATCATCTTTAAAGTTGTAAAACATGTCCTGAAAAGACACCAGAATAAAATTAGTTTTGGAATTCCATTTCCTGGAAATGTTAAAAGCTCCTGAACGAAGATTTGCACTCCAAATTGCCTATGTCCCCTACTAAAAACTACTAAGGCATCACCTAGCAAGGGGTATAAACAGGCTGCTGAAGTATCTGCAGGGCCAGTGGGTACAGAAGCAGCCCGAGTTCTGTTCCCTGCATAGCATAAAACATAATTTTTGAGTTTCACTTCTCTAAAAGAGAGATGTGTAGTATTGTATGTAATAGCATTTATCTACAGAGTGTAGGAGTAACATAAATGAATTCCATTATGCTGAATGCACACAAGGGGAAAGAAGACACCTATGAGAAAGTTTTGTCACAAGTGTCAGTAAAAAGACATGTGCTAACCTGGTTATATGGAAGTACCTGAACTACATCAGCAACTGTATCAGAAAGCTTTCCCTGATTTTCCTCTCTCAGTAACTAAACTGATTTGAAGTAATTAACCCAGCATAATCCTCCTGGTACAGGTGAGGCACGGCAGAACGTAACAGGTTAAAAAACATTCCTGTTTTTCACACAGTCAAACATATTATCAACAGTGAAACTACACATTACTTTTCTCACATCTACCTATGGTGTGAAAATGCAGAGGGAGGGTGTTGATGTTCTTCTGAGACCTGTGATTCCTGCAGGCAGAGAGAACGTGAGGGCAGACATCAGCTGATGGCACTGGGTCTCTGACTGAACTGCTCAGTGTTCAGCCCCAGGCCTCTCATGCAGGCTGCAGGGAGCACACGTACAAACCTGCTCCAAACTCAAAGGAGTCAAGTGCGAAGCATCTTCCAGCAAGAAAGGGAGAGCACTTCTGGTATAGGGAGAAGGACAGTTGCAAATAAAACAACGCTGCATTTTTCAGAAGAACGGAATGCTAACAGAAGACTCTCCTCCTGTATCTATCCCACCCAACAAAGAAATTGAAAACTGTGGAAAACTGATTGTTTACTGAGAGTAGATGTAGTTAGGGGAAGTCAATCTTTAAGGTTTCAATGACACATCTGTTCTTTTTTCAGAACCTCAGAGGGAAATTATTTCATCAACTGACTTTGCAGTCATTGCTAAATCATCCCCACTTCAAATTGTAAAGACACACTATCAAGCAGTCTTACAAATCCCCTTCTAACCTAAGGCATTTAACATTAACAGTCCTTCAAATAAACATGCAGTGGGAGGGTGACCTCACATTTTTCAGATTGCAAAAAGAACTTTAATCCTTTTATACTGATTTACTCTTTTCACCATTCTAAAAACAGTAGTTTAAATGCAAGATGATAAAAAATACATAATATTATACCTTGGTCACTACAGTCCCTAACTTTTGAAAGAGGCACTCATATATCAGAGTTGAACTCTATTCTGAGTCTAGAATTGATTTTTTTTATAAAGTCCAGAAGATAAAAAGCATCATACTCAAAACTGCAGTACTTCCTCTTCAAACACACATTTAATTTTGTGACAGATTATGCACTAATCCATGAGTTTATGAGCTAGAAGTAATTAAAAATTGGTTCTTTAAAGATGTTTAATAGCCATGTCATGCTTTTCTTTCATACTGAATCATCTTGAAGAAGCGATGACACAAATTCTTCAAATATATAACACAACATGAACTCACAAAAATATACAGCCCATTCTGTCCTAGAAGAAATGCAGCAGAGACTAAGCTAAATTCACCATAACTTTGTCCTTAACCTTTCACGACATCTAGAGATTCATGAGAGCCAAAACTGATAGTTTAGATGACTTACAATCTGGAGCACTGTGAAAACAGAGTTAATGCAAACAATGGCTGTGTGCCTTGGGTAGATTATCTGAATTTTGAATATTTGGCTGCAGGCAGGGCTCTGAGCAGTCATTTTCTTCTCCTTAAGAATTCCCAGACAGTACAGTAACTTCCATGACAGTGTCTACCAATCTCTTAAAGACACTGCTGCCTAAAATTCACTGTGCAGCAAGTTTGAAAAACTAAGAAAGAAATGTAAGAACTCTACATTCTCATCGGGTCTCCTGCTTAATTTTCTCTCAAATAGTACACTAGCTTCTGCAACAAAAATTCTAAGCTATAAATTATTAATGCAATGTCTTACCTTTTTTTTAAGTTCATATAATATTAACATTAAATAAATAAAATTAACATTATGCATTTTTGCTTAGCTGATGCAATTTCAAGGAAATCTTGCATACTTTATTTGACTTGTGCTCTCCTAAGCATAATTTTAAGAATTCATTTCTGAAGTAATAATGCCTGTTCTTTCAGTAATCACAGAGTAACAGCATAGTTTAGGTTGGCAAGGATTTTCACAAGCCATCCAGTACAAGCTGAATAAGATGCCATTGCATGGGCCCTTGTCCACTCAAGTTCTAACACCTCCATGGATGGACACTCCACACACTCACTGGACCCCTCCTTCAGTGTTTGACTATCGTACAGGCTAAAAACAGCAAAACAATGACCTTCCTTGTAGCTAAACCAGCTTGTGTCCACTGCTCCTCATCCCACTGTCACGCACCTCCAAGAGCAGCCTGGCTCTACAGCTTCTACCCACAACAGTAAGATCTCCCCTTCCTTCACCTTCTCTTAAGGCTGAACAAACCTACCTTTGTTTCTCCTTGAATATCACATGCTCCAGCCCTCTAACCAGCATGTGGCCCACCACAACACACAGGTCCTTTTCTGTAAGGCTGCTCTCCATCAAGTCTTCCCAACCTGTTCTAGCTGCAGGGCTTTCTTATTGCCTCTGCTGCAATTTTTGAGGCTTCTGTCTGCCCATTTCTCCATCCCATCAAGACCCCTCTGAGTAGCAGCCCTGTCCAGCCTACAAACTACTCTCCTCAGGCAAGTGAAAACACTGCACTCAACTTTAGCTTCTCAGGAAGGTGATTTTGCCTCTGTCCTTGGATCTGAGTATCAGTGACTGAAATAACACTAATCCAGAAGTGATCAAGACTGAGATGCAGAATAACTTCCAGTCAATTATGTCAATAAAAAAGACACATCCAAAGCGTGCTGTAGCAGCACAAGTCACATAGTTGCAGTCAACCAGAGGCAAAACTCTTCCCAGGTATGGTAACGTTACTTGCTATTATGAATTTCAGAAAATGCTGCTTACACACCTCAAATGTTAACACTCATGAACTTTTGTTAAACTGCCTAGTGCTCTCGGTTCAAATGCAGTACAGCAATGCACAACAAACCTCAGGAGTTCTGCTTGCCCAGGGAATCACAGTGTAATTCACTGATTTGATTTGAATTCATTCACAACACTTTAGACAACCACTGCCACTAGAAAAAGTACTTCCAGCATAAATGCCTTGTTGATAAGGGTTGAAAGGCCAAAAAGTTTCTCCCTGTAAATAAAATTAATTAGAATATAAGGACATACAACAGCTTTCTCCCTAAGGTGACTGGAAACATTTCCTAGAGTGGTACTGGCCCCAAAATTGCAGTGACAACATATATACTATTGCTCACTTGGCTGAGGCCTGCAGTTAGTGAGGAACACGCTCCTGTGGTAGGAGGCTACAGCCAAACTGCACTTCGGGACTAAATTACATCTTTTTCCTTCTGTCTGTAAAATAAATCAAAAGAAAATAGCTTTGTTAGGCTGAAATAAGGCACAGTCACCAGTCCCAGCCTGTTCACAAAGTAACATGACACTGCTTACTGGGATAAACAGCCACACATGTGGGATCTCCCACAGAACACCCAGAATCAGCAGCTGTACAGGTCAGGCTGTGGTTCCCAGCAGATCTGTGCTCTTGTGGATCACTTGGCAAGACAGACTCGTTCCAGGCAAAGCAAGGGCACATGACCGCATTTTGAGAAATCAGAGCAGACAACAGACATTTTGTCTTGGATTTGTATGTTTAAGCCAGCTGCAGAAGGGCAGAAAATACCTAATGACTAACACGTGAACACCTTTTGCACAAAGCTGAACCGGTGGAGCAAGTCTGCAGTGGGCTGACACCTGCCATAAGAGGCCACAGCAGTTCAACCTGCAACCAGAGCCCTAATACTGAATTCTCGGTATTAACAGAACTGTGCCAGAACCACACAATCAATTAGGTTGGAAAAGACTCTTGAGATCATCAAGTCCAACCTATCAACACCACCTTGTCAACTAGACCATGGCACTAAGTGCCATGGCCAGTCTTTCCTCAAACACCTCCAGGGACAGTGACTCCACCACCTTCCTGCACAGCCCATTCCAATGTCCAATCAACCTTTTTGTGAAGAAATTCTTCCTGATGTCCAACCTAAACCTCCCCTGGTGCAGCTTAACACCAACAGGTTCCGGAGGCCCACCCTGCCTGTACCATGCCCTGGAAAGACAAGGCAAGCGTGAAGACAGCAGAAGCAAAAAAAAAAAAAGACAGGCTTTAAGTCTTATATAAAGGCTTCAAGCAGACTAAACTAGTTCTTTTTTCCTGACATACTGTTTTAAAAGCTTGAGCAATGCCAGGCTAAACAATTTGTCACGCTGCAAAGAATAAATAAATAAATAAATAAATAAATAAAGACAATCCAAGCTGTTGTGACAAGTTCTGTCCCGGATCAGCTCCCCACGACCTGACCGCGGACCTCGGGCCCAGCCGCTGCTGGGGGCACCCCCGGCTGGCCACCCCCA